>VYZT01047442.1:43151-165877 GCA_013400735.1 Pomatostomus ruficeps
GGCCCCGCCGGCACAGCCGCCTGCCCCGGCCCGCCGGGCTCGAACATCGCGCGGTGCGGAGCGAAGGCTAACGCGGCGTAAGGGCCGCTGCCTCTACGGGCGTGTCACATCGTTCGTGGGGGGACGAAAGGGACCACTCTGCTCCTTGCAGCTTTGCTGGGGTGATTAAAGCGGAGCTGTTGTATACTGGGGACAAGGCTTTAGTCAAGTATGAAAATCACAAAATTGAGATTGCACACACAACCTTAATTTGACCCCCTTGTACATATGGCTTATGATACAGCCTCTAATTACTCGATCATGCTATTTCTCCTAGACAGCCGCTTCCAGCCATGTGGCTGGTGGGTGAATGGCATTCACTCAGCTCTGAGCTGTGTAATAGCTTCATCCTCTTTATACAACTTATGTCCCCAGTGTGTCCAGATGGCTTATTTGGAACTATTCTTGTTCTTGGGCATTGTCTGATACAGAAATATATTTCATTCCCCCATGTGGCTGCATTTCCAGCGCAGCAGTGGAGGGAGGAGAGCTTGGGGTGGTAATGCTGGTTCACCATTTTGTTTTATGGACCTGGCTGGAATCGGGGGGATTTCCCAAGATCCTGCTCATGGCGTCACATGAGACTCTTCATTTCTAAGAAACAGAAAAATTCTATTCACTGTGGTTTGTAAGAAAAATCGGAAATCAGGAGCCAAGTGTAACTCGCCATGTGAGAAATTAAAAAGCAATCACACTTTTCCTTTTGAGACTTAAAAAAAAAATCTATTCCAGTTTAGGGGACCTGACTCATAATCTTTGCACACTTGCAGCTAGAAATTTTGCTCAGAAGACTGCATTCAGATGGTTTTACCACTTGCCCTGGAAGGCTTGGGCAATTGCTACCTATGCTACTGGCTTTGATTTTCTTCTTGGCAACCAGCAGCAAAGGGTAAAATATGGAAATTAATCTTGCTGGTGTGGATAAGAGCACAAAGACAGAGTTTAACGATAAGGAACCATTCCCATTACATTCCTTTATTAAAAATACTCACATACTGCCTGAAGAAACAGATCTTCTTAGTCTGGAGAGGAATCTCCTCGTTTTAGTTACACAGTTCTACAACATCAATGCACAGATCCTCCACAATCTTACATGAAACCCGTTGCAAAGGCAGTTAGGTATGACATATCATTTCTGAAAAAGAGAAAGGATACAAAAAGTAAGCCTCCTTTGTGCTAAATCTTTAGGGCTCCAGTTCACTTAAACCAGAAATAGCTGATACCTTTCACCAGATAAAGTCATAACTCTAATTGCATGGTCAAACTACCTCTTCTTAATTCTCATGAATATTTCTTTGAAACACTTAGGAAGTGCTGGGGGCTTGCTTACTATGCTCTTCTTCCATTAATGTTTTAATGTTTTATATTCGTTTGAATACTTCAATATCTACTGTCTTGTTTGGAGGACGACACTGCAGATTTGGTTAATAGTGCTAGTTGCCGTTGCAGATAAGAAACAGATAAGCACCTCCACTGAATGTTTGAGAAAAATGGATGCTTTGATGAGAAGACAGACAACACCTGTAAGGTGAATCAATAAATCTTTATTTTTCTGGCTGCAAAGAATGTCTTTGATCTCTAGGCAGAGATTTTTAAAAAAAGGATGGAAAAAGAGACCAATCAATGGAGCAAAATTTAAGTGGGAAGGCTGTACTGTGGAGAGTTCTTGCCATATTTCTAAGCATCAACAGATTTAAAAAAATCTCTTGGGAGGAAGAAGAAGTAGAAATATTTGTTGTTGAAACATGTGCTTAAACATGCAAATTAGCTGTAAAATTATTTACTTTCATATATATGAACTATCACACCTATTATTACAATGCCTGGCTAGGGCACTGTACATGAAAATAAATACAATTTACTTTGTGCTATAGCTTGATACAATGCAACTGTTTTTCTATTTTTAATTCCCCTGTTACTCATCTGCTTTAACAAAACCAGTATAATTTTACATGCACAGCGTAAAGCAGTTAAAATATGTCTATCTCCTTAAATTATTATTTTCCATTCACACAAAACCCCCCAAAAAATCCAAAACACAAGCTCCACATAAAAGGAATATTATGGTTTAAAAGCCAAATATTTACACTTTAGGATAGGCCAAAGGTAAGAGTTTTCAGACAAACTTGTTTTGACTTGTAGAGGGTATGACTTTACAATTTAGCCTTTAATTGTGTGATGATACCGTTGTGCTCAGAGGACTACTGCCTTGCAGAGTGCATGGGGCAGACACTGTTCACTGAATGTGCAGCCTTTCAGTTTATGTTTAATCTCTTTGTCCAGCATATGTCCTCGGGCTTTGTTTAAAGCTGTTTAATCCTGCTTGTAATGGGGAATTACTGACACTGTAGCAGGGTTCTCTACAGCATTCATTGTTACAGCACCTTGAGCATGTAATGAACGTTTATGAATTACGTTCATGAGCTGTAGGGAACATCAACATTCTACTTATTGGGAAATGAGACAGAGAGATTAAGGTTAAATATGCCTATTAATTTTGGTTGCCAGCCTTGAAATGACTGGGGTTTGCCTTGGTGAAATGGTTCGCATGACACAGCACTTTGGATGTTTGAAGCATAGCTCCCTTTGACTTCAGATGCAGCTCTGAATGCTAACTACTTTTACAAATCAGACCCCAGGCTCTCAAACCAAACACCAAGCATAGAAAAAGCACTCAGTGGCCACCTGTAGTTCAAGTAATGCACCTGACATCATGTAGGAGTGCTCTGGTGCTAGCAGACACAGAATCAATAATTTTCAGTGGTATTCACTGCAGCAGTCCTCGTCCTCTGCTTGCCCTGTGCTGCTATTTTCCCTCCTCTTCTAGATCTAGTCTCAGCTCCAAGACCTTTGTCCAAATCTGTTTTCTTCCATGACCTCATCCAGACTAGGTCCAGCTTTTCCTCGGACTGAATCCCCCTCCCAGCTGCAATAGTTCCAGCAAGAAGGACATTGTGAGCATAGAGGCATTTTCCCCGGGGCTGGAAGAGGGTGCTCCTCTGTACAAAGGAACAGAGAGCATAGCTGCCTAAAACTTCCAAGTGAGTCCACAGTGCTACTGTGCCAGATATTCCTGCACTGAATCATGATTCCAAATGCATGGATTCAGAAACAAGTTCAACGAGTGAGATAAAGAGTGCAAGGAGGGTGTGTGTCTGGCAGTTCTTTGCAAAGAGACTCTTTTGGCCAGATCAGCATGGGTTACCTACCAGCTGCTCAGTTCTGCTAGGCAAAACATATTTTTCTTATTCCCAGAAACATCTGAACACACTTTTTAAAAACTATTATTTTCTAAGAAAATTCTCGAAATAAATTCTCATTAAGCCAAATTTCTCAGCTGTTATATTTCAGAATTGACAGTTTGCAAAAGTATAAATAACTAGAAAGGGATAAGATACAGACTGGGCCCTAGTTTTCACAAGATGGTAAGGATAGAAGAAATCTAGATGCAAGGCTTCACTGAGTAAAGGTTCACTGGTATAAGAGAATGACATAAAGTAATGTCATCTGGGAAGCACCCGTGAAAGATCTTAGCTTTCAATTCTTCCAACACTATCTGCAATTCAGAAAGGGTTCAGAGTATAACAGAGTAATTGACTTCAACTATGCAAGCTTTATTTTGCTTTATTCAGCAACAGTTGATAATTTGATGAAGATGAAATAAGGATGCACCATACTTTTTCATTTCATACATACAGAATTCTTTCAAGTTTCATCTGCCTTGGCTGAACTGGAATTGAAGCTCTGTGCTCGTGGTATTGACGTCTGTCCTTTGTGGAAGGTTCAGGAATATATATGCCTGTGAAAAATATGATAGTAAATATGTGAAGACAGGGAAATGAGCTTGTGTGCCAGATGGATACAACTTAGTGACACTCTGATGAAGCAGATTCCCTGTGAAAGAGAAATTTATCATTTGTAATTGAAATGGTACATGGAATTACCTTAGCATGTTCTATCAATATCACTTGGAGTATGATGGAATGTCACAAGGAATTTATATTAATCCCTTGGTTTGGCTGGCTATCTCCAGCAAAATGCTACTTACAGGGCCATCTTAACTCCTGATACAATTGTTTTTATTTGTTTGGGTAATTTTCTCAGAAAATGAGTAACAAGAGAATTTAGCCGGATTGTTTTCCTTTTTAGTCAGCAGGCATATCATTCAGAAGAGGCAATTGAAGCTAGGTATGAAAATGGATGTTGTATAATATGTAGTATCAATCTTTTCCTCTCATAAATATCCACTCAGAACACCCCAACTGTGTTCTCTTTGTGTCCTCTTTGTATTGATTTTTGAATAGCAGTCTAATTCCTGCATTTGTCTGCAGAAACTACCATTAGAAAGGCAGAAGTTTCCATGTGTAAACATGACTTTTCACACAACAGACCCATTAAAAGCTACATTTGTTTAGACAGTTAACAGAGTAACACCATATGATGGACTGGACAGATATAGACATGTAAAGGTGGAGACAGTCACATCGGGAAAACACAGTACTGGTGCTAATTAGGCACCAATTAAAGTAGATAGTTAGGCAGTAATGCCTAAATCCAGGAAATGCAAAATATGTTAGAAACACACAGCTACCTCCAAAATAGTTGGTGCACACATGCAACCCCATGCAGTGTTACAGCACTGCAACACCAGAGAGCAGGATTAACCAGAGTGGGCAGAGAGCCATCCTGGCACTGATTTACCGCAGCCAGTCTGAGAGACGTTTTACAGCTTCCCGTAGAGCACCACATTCTGTAGCATAGGAAAAAGCTTCAGGGAAAAGTAAGCTAATACACTGAGAGGTGTGTTGGTGTTGAAGCTGGGAGCACTGTGGGAAGATGAAGCAGCTACCTAGTCTAGTCTGTATGGTACCCCAATCCAGATTTCTAAAACTACTAAAATTAATATTCTAACTCCTAAAATTATACTAAGAGTAGTGCCATCACTGCAGTCTTATAAAATAACACAGACCTGAAAACAAGGTCTCTCTCACAGGTGAGGGCTCCAACCAGTGTGAGATGGCTCTCCAACTTGTTTGGTTTTAGGGTTAGGGGCAGGGAGTGTAAGGAGAAGGAAAGTGAAAAACCGAAGTGAAGTTAAAAAAAGAAGTGGGAAGCAAGTTCATATGAGTTACTGGAAAAGAGTGGTTCACCAAAGGTGAAGACAAAGATCCTACACCTATTGCGTTGTGCAAGGTGGAGGGGTGATTTTTACTTACAAAGGAGAAGAAGGAAATTCTTTCCTAGTGGGGTGGGAAAACAGCAGCTGATATGATGCCTTTAATGCTTAGCAGTCTCAGACTCCGGATAGGATTTTTAAAGGCAGCTGTCAGAACAACAGGGGCTAAATCCTTCAGTAAATTTGGCCCTGTGTTTTTTCAGCTCATCTCAGAACTTATATATGAAAAAAGTGACAAGCTGAAAGTCATTTTACTGAATTATTCATAGACAGATTGGATGTAATCAAAGTATTTCAGAAAAACTGTTTGTTCACATATCAAGAAGTATCTAATGTCAAGCTCCATGGTAGCATGGATCCCTTGCTTGGGAAAGTGGTATTAACCAAAATTAGAGTCATGCGTTGGCTGCTTTTGTATAATCTGCCACAGGGATGTCATTACATACGTCACATCGAATTTTGGAAAAAACAATGTACGAGAAAGGACTTACACAGAAGACAGTTTACAGTAAAGCCTGTGAATCAGGCTAATTCATCTTCTAACCTCCTGCAAGAGTGGTGGCCATTCAGTGCATGCGTTCCATGCCTTTGCTTCTCCTTTGGCTGCCAATGTCCTGCTGCTCCCAGCCCCAAATCCGACGTGCACCATATTTCAGCAGATACAAGCTTCCCTCGTGAACCACAGCAGAAGGGATGTCCCTCAGAACTGTTTGCGTTTGCTGCATGGGTAACTTGGTCTTCCAGGCACTCAGTTTTACCAGCAAGCTTTTGACTGCAGAGTGGTGATATGTGGCTGAGGACTGAAATGGAAGGTCAAAATTTAAAGACACCAAGACAACAGATTAACATAGCAATTGCTAGAACAATATCTGATAATTCTCCCCTCACATGAGGGACTGGTAAACAGTGGTGCACCAAAGGTGAACACACTGTCCTGTATATAAGTATGCACACACATACATGCGGTACCTATAAATGCAAAATGCTGAGTTAGACTGGTTCGGGCAGCTTATTGCAACAGCTCGGAGAGTTCTGTTCCTGACTTAGTTTTTTGACTCATTTCCCAGGCAGTTACATATAGAATCTTGGGTTCCCATCCCTTCCTTGACATTATGCACATATAAACCTGAAAGTTTTTAAACTTGTATGTAAAGTTCCGTTTGATTCTATAAAGTCAGATTAGGAGTTTTATTCAGTATCAGCTTGCACAATAACTGTGGGGAAATATGGGACTTATTTTTTTAATTCAGTAAGAATAACTCTCATTTAAGTAATTAATTCTTGTTACTCTTGTAGTTTCATGTTGTTGTTAAAATGTGAAATATGCAAAGCAGAAAGTAGATCTGTATATCATAAAGTATTTCCCTCCACTTTTAAATTAGATTTTTTGGCAACAGTACTTCTGGAATGTGGTATGCATTTCTTTTAAAACTATACAAAGTACATCTGGAAGATAATGCTTATGAAAATGCCTGTTGAAAAAGTATACTATATAAATCAAGTATTTAGGACCTCTAAAGTAGAGCAATAAAATCTATAAAACGAGTAAAAAAAGATACAATGAAATTAACATAGTCATGAATGTTTACACAAAAATAGCAGCCAAGCATTTGCAATGCAAGAGGAGAAAGAATGTAATTCATTTATAATGAATCCAGGCAAATAAATCAAAGTCTCCTTGCTCAATTTATTGAGTCCTATTCAACATCAGGACTTCCTCTGAACCAATTTGATTTTTGTTCAGTCTTTGTCCAGAGCCACGTGACTGGAGCAAAACGACGAATTGCTTTAAGCACTCCCAGATGCTGGAGTTGTCAGTCCTAGATCATACCACTTCCAATTCTTGTGGAAAAAGAAAGCATATATTCTCTTTATACTGGGCCTTCAGCTGAGTAAGCTCCTGATTTAGAGACCTGAGTTTAAAGAAACAGAGTAACAATTATGATCAACTGGTCTGATTTCTGTTGCTTTATAAAATAAAAAAATTACTCTGTTGTTGCTGCTGGTATTTTGCTGGCACTATGTTTTACTTCTGTGTCTCTCACTGCAGCAGCCTTAGCAGTTTCAGTGGCACTGCACATGTGCTGCTGATGGAACTAAGCCAGGCTTCAACATCAGACCTTGTAAAGGCAGCTCCTATTGCCCTAATGGGAGGCTCTTTCAAAAGATGTCACCTTTTTTTTCTTTCTTTTTATCTCCAATTAACACAAGCAGGCTTAACCATATGTCATTTGTATTTACAAGAACAGTACACCATGTCTTTTGAAGATCTGCCTTAAGTTTTGCTTTTTCATATTCACAGCATGAATCAAAAAGCCTATATATGTTTGCAACTTCATGAAAAATGTTAATTTACTGTAAAAGAAAGATCATATTGCTTTCTCATCAGCCTTGCCTTTTTACTTCATGATATCTATCCATGGAGAGCAGGCTATTTCAAGGACTCTGTGTGACAGTCCTTGCTTACACCCTTAGATGGGGTACAGACCTCTTACATTTGTAGTCTTTTGTTGGCTGAAGGATGGGAGATGACAGATGTGCATCTGGGTTGGAAATCTCACCCTGAATTGCATAATGGAAACCCACAAATACATATGGAGATTATGTGGTATGTAAATTCCCCGTTTCTTCAGGACAGGTAACCAGAAAAGGGTGGCAGGATAAGGCTATTGCTCCAAAATCTGCACATTGCACCAGCTGCATCTCCACTCTTCTGAATTTCAGCCTGTGTTCCTTGTGCCAAGCACAACGTGATGAAGAATTATTCTTGCTGCAATCATCTGTGTCTGATCCCAGGTCAGGAAAAATCTACAACACTGTGCTGCACATGTATGAAATGCAAGTGCTGTGGAAAAAATTATGATACAGGATCAAAAGTGTGATTCTCCCATTTAATTCAAAGATCTGATAGGCGTGTTTGTCTCTGTAAAATTTTTCCTCAAAATTATATTTTAATAGTTACTTTAATTGTTATTGGCTTGAGTGTTTTGTCATAAATATCCATACAGTTATCGATCCTATAGCAGTCAGAGGATAAACTGCACCTTTTATCTTCATTTGAGCTCCTCTTCCAAATGACATCCTTGTACCTCTAACTGTTCTCAAGATGGAAAGCTAAAATTTTCCCACCCTGCATAAATGCATGTACGGCTCACACAAGTGACCAAAATGTCTCTGTCTTCTCTAACATAAAAATCTGGTATGTTTGTTCAAGCCAGGAAAAGTAGGTGCAAAGCTGAACACGGATGTCTTGAAAATTCTTCTCCTTTTAACCAGAAACATAAATATTAGGTGGAAACAAATAATGATTAGACCAAGCTCTCAGATAAAAACAAAGAAGAATGTTTGTTGTAGGGATGGGATGCAATTTTAGAAAAACAGGGCAGTCAAAAGTTGGGTTGGGTTTGTTTCGTTTTTTAAATTCCTGATGCTTTAAGTCTAAGCTACAGAAATTTAGAAATTGCTTCATTTTTAGCCTTTGGTCTTATCCCAGACATGATCCCTCACAAGGACAAGTGACTGTGTATTGTATATGTATACAATGGACTAACTGTTAGATTAATGGGGGGCTACAGGGGGTTTCTGTGGCCCTGTCATTAAACTAATGACAAACATTCATCTCTTATTACAGAGGATACATTCTCTTCCATTTCCCTTTTGCAACTCACTCTATTTTCTATTTTTTGCAAAGGTTTTTCAGTTGTGTTCTCTGAATTCTTAAGGGAATATATGATGAAGACTCTTATTACCTATTAATTACTAATCAAATTTTCTAATACTAATAAGCAGCTGAAGTTCATGTGACTGCACCTCATCCTACACTACAGCTGAGACATTTCAACTTCTCTAAGCTTGTGGACACGGAAGTCTAAATCCATTTACATATGATTTGCTGTTGGGGCAGAGCCACAACTCACCTGAAGACAGTCCCACATATTTACTGTATCTCAACTGGATGGATGTTCCTTCCACTGAGATGCCTCTACTTCTCATCCCCTGGCTCTGTTTTAAAGGTCTTTTTCACTGAATAGATGGAATATAAATAAGAAACCAAAGCTAGAAGGGGGTGATGATAGTAATTTTACAGGAGTTTCACAGCTGGGAAAATTCTGAGAAGCCAAGAAAATCAATACAGTTTTAGAAGACTTGGGATAACATTGCTTAATGGTGGGAGTTATTAAATGGGGAATGGTGAAGACACATGAGTACCCCACGTGCTGTTTTTCTGCATAGCTCAAGACTTTTGTATATTAAAGCAAGGCTGGAAGATCCTGAAGAAGTTTGGCAGGACAACTGTGAAACATTTTATAACATTTACATCATTGTCTTATGTTTTTCAAGGGAAATTACTCATAGCATGATTTCTACAGTGACTAGAAATCTACTCCCTCCTGCAGCACTGCAAGCTAACTTAGAGAGAGGAAGGATTAGCTGATGATAGCAAGGTGAGAATTCTCAAAATTTGTCCATTGTCTCCACATTTAAACTCTGTCCTTTACTGAGTGAATATGAAAACATATCAATGCTTTGGGTATTTCTGTGGTGAGAAGTTGAGAAGAGACGCTGAAATTACCGTGTACAACTCAGTTCTTTGCTTCAGAGAGGCTGACAGATGTTTGCACTCTGAGCATGCTTTGTAGCATAGTCTCCATCTTGAAAGGAGTAATCACATACCTGCTTTGACAGTGCATCCAGCTAGAAGGAATTTTTAAAGAAGTCGCTTCAGGGGCTGCAGTGCTTCAAAGAAAAGTTTTTGAGAAAATATCAGAAGTCTTGAAGTGTGCAGAACATAGCCATAACAACGACAAAACAGGATGAGCTGTATTCTTGCAAGCAGATACAGTGCTCGTTGAATGAAAGCAAAAGGAAAGAGATGCTAAATGGGAAAGAAAAAAAAAAGTTACAGTAGGAACATATCCAAATTCAGAGCCCCCAAAACTTTCCATTGCAACTATTTTCCAACAGTCTACATTTTGGTGAATATGAAATGCTCAAAATATCATTTTATCTTTTAAAAAAGACACTGACTATCAAATAAACCTAAACTGCCATTGAAAAGTTCACTTCTGAGCTGTCACCACTGGGTGATGCAACACATTTCTTGCACCCTTGAAAATAGTAATACAAGACTTATCAGGAAGAAAGGACTGGATCTTACATTAAAAACAAGTGGTACATTAAGAGGTAAAGTAAAGCCTACAGGAATTCTGCAGTGGTTTATGTTATGCCATGGAAAGCGAGAAGAAACTGCTGTCATTGAAACTGTCCAGTCCCGTTGGGATTTGGCTTGCTGGTAATTGAAGAATGCAAATAACTGAGGATAGGAGAGTATTTTAAGAAAATTGCAACTGCATCATGCTCAGAACATGTCCAATTTCTGCAAAAGCCAGACACAGAAAATCTGACACTGTCCACCAGCACAGGTGCTCTGGCTGGCAGGGTAGTAAATGTGCTGCAAAGGCAGCTGCAGAGTATGTACTGATTAACAAAAGGGCCCCGTGCGGAGATCACCTTCCTGTAATTTAGTGCTTCTTTTTTAATTTTCAGTTTAAATCACTCTTTAAAATAATTTGAAATCTGTATTTTTTATTATGGGGACTTTCCAAGCATGTAATTATTACATTCTGTTATTAGAGTGGTAGAATCTGCAGTAGTCCCTCATGCTGACATTTTAATCACTAGTACTTACTGTTGCAAAACTTCTCAGAGGCAGAACTGATTTGTAAAATCAAATCTTACATCCCTTATGGGGTTTGACATCTTACATAATTAACTAATTTACTATATACCATAGTTCATTGATTTTGCCATGGAAAAAACCAGAAATTAGATAGAAATTTGCATCTATTATCTTATTCCCATGGATCATTCTATCCACCATTAATGTTCCTCTTTTCTTTTGTCATTTCCGTGAAAGAAATTGTGTTACTGAGATATATGTGTCATGGTCATTCTGTTTAGTTATTGATATATTTTTCCTTTTAGAAATGCAGTTTTTGTTTCTGAATGTGGTTGAAGTAGTTAGCCCCCAAAACTTATCTGACAAAAGGATGCTCAAATAAGCAGTCATTGATGTAAGCTGGGGAAAAAAAAAATCCTTCTGCAGTCTGTTTTCCGTCATTGCAGTCTTCCTCTGTAGCGATAGAAATACTGGGATTTCTCCCCAAAAGCTACCTGTTGCCTCCTGAGGCCAGAGTGCAGCAGACCCCGAGGAAGTGCAGGGCAGAACCCTGTGCAGAACATTCTGCTCAGAGGCAATCTGGGCACCAGGAGGACCAGGACAGGATGCATCTTGCATTGCTTCCTGCCATAGTTCTTAAGCAGGACAGACATACCCAGTGAGGCTTGCTCCGAAGAGTTATTTAATGGTAAATACAATTCCACACACATACTCCTATCCGTATTTCTCAGGGAAAAGTATGTCACAGTATGCACAGTTTGTGGGTGTTCTTTTGATTGTAATAAATCCCCAATTTCTCGCAACAGAAGTAGACTGACAGTAACTTTCTCAGAGCTCTTGAGCACCAGACAGACATGCAAAGAGGTTTTGTTTCCACTGGTGATTCCTATCAGGCTGTTCAGTGCATAAAGAAAACAGGACATGAGGGCTCAGCTCCCTCTCACCCATTGTGACATTCCCACCCGGACCCTCTTTAGAAGTGCTCCACTTTGCATAAAGACTCGAAGATCCCTGGGCCCAGGGGCAGGGACCAGCAGGCTCCAAAAGAGGGAGCTTTGCAGAAAAGTGGTAAATCCAAGTTTAAATTGTTTGAAGCAAGAGGAAAACTCAACACTCATCTCCTACACCTTGCACGGGGGGGGAAAGCTCACATGTAAATCAAGTTCTGCAGTGTTAAGACCACTATATACTTCTGTAATTTTAATAAGTGACAAATTGTTTGACAGCAGCTTTAAGAACAGGCAAACAGATTTTAATCTGGCAAAGCTTCTGTCAAGTGACTAATTTCTATCTGTGCCTAGTTATAGGCAAAGGAACAGAATTGTGGATCACATCAAGGGTAGAAAGATGCAAAATATGTTTATTACTGCAGGGAAAAAACTGCTTATCTGAGTTAATAGTCCCAAAATGACACATTCTCTCTTGCTGTGTATTGTAAAACTTTCTGTTCTACCAGAAACACAGCCCTTTGCTAACAAAACACCAGCAGCTGTAATTAACACCTGAGGAGCCCGAGCAGGAGCATGCCTGTAAGGCTTGTGCAAACACATCCTACTACTTAATTCTGTTACGATGTAAACAAAACCCATATGCCTTAGGATATAAAAGTATAAGAAACAGCAGTAAATATTTCACAGAGAAGGAAACAAACAGGCAGGAGGAGTTGAGAGATGATAGCTGGAGCTAGCTTACTGCATAAACAAATGCCAACCTGAACCTAAGTATGACAGGAAGAAAACAAGGTGGGAGGAAGAAGGGCATGTTCAGTTGAATTCCTAAATTTATTGTGCTGCATTCACACAGTATTTTATGTCGTTGTTAAATTTGGTGTCAAGCCGGTGCTCTGAATTCTCACATCCCATTTAAAATAAAATTGTGTTTCTCAGGGTCATGGCTGTGAAGAAATCCTTGCAGACATGAATCAAACAGGACTGATGTAGTCTTATGTTCAAGAGACCAAAGACAATCAAAAGGATGATTTTCAATCCATATGAACTGTTCATCCCTTTACAATACTGACTCTGAAATCTGGAGATGACAGACAGATGTGAACATTGTTAACTGTTCAACTGCTGATCATTTTAGTCAAAAGTTAGCTAATACAGAAAATATACCTAAAGACAAGAATATGTGTATGTTCCACTTAGAGCACTGAATGATTCTGATTGTACAATCAAATTGACTTTACTTGGTATTTCTGAATAGAAATAAATTACCAAAAAAATGTTAATAAATTATTCTTTTCTGTATATTTGTGATGAGCTCAACAATTTTTCAAGGCCATCTAGAAAAATATTCTAGAGTTGGGAGCTGGAAATTGTTTCACTTATCCCAGAATGAAAGGTGATTTCTTTGTGAATGTTTATTATTATTTAGTCAGTGCTCTCATGTGAATCAGTTGGTCCACAGATTTTAATAGCTCCTAGCCCACTGGTCTCCCACAGCTGGGCTGGGCATCTCCTTCCCAAATGACTGTGGCATGAACAGAAGACAGGAAGTGGACTTTGTCCATGAAAACAGCAGCAAACCCCCACCAAACCAAACCCCACACCCAGAGTACTTCAGTCTTCACATCAATAGTCTAGGCAGATGAGTGCAAGCATAAGATCTTGTTGTCATTGATTCAGAATTACAAATGTGGAGTGCTATGTAGATGTTTAGGGTTTATATGAAAAAAACATTGGTAGAAGAGAGGATAAGATGGGAGATTTAGGAGAGTGTAGAAGGGAAAATTTGCCACCTGGAATTTTAAACCAGCACCCAGAGCTGGAGCAGTCAAAACCAGTATCCAAAGACCTGGTAAGGCAGTCATAACAGCTATGCTTACACCTTTACTTTTTAAGGTAGGAAAGCTTTAAATATCTGGAACTTTTGAGGCCAGCAATCCCTCCTCCTTGACTGCAAGAGGCTTCTAACACTGCATCCCTCAGCAGAAACAGAACCACATGTGGTTTTCTCCAGATTTCAGTGCCAACATTTACACCTGTATTATTGTCTTTGAAATTTCTAAAACATTCTGTCCTCCTGGAAATGTAAGGGTTAAAAAAAAAAAAAAGAAAAAGAAAGTGGCTGAGTGGGAATCATTGCTTCTAGTTATGCATAACTGGCAGTAATCTCTCCTGAATGGATTTGGAAGTCAGCAGCTCAGTTTTACTGTTTCACTCTGAAAATAGCATCTTTCAGCACTGAGACGGTGGGAATGACATCTACTGAGCAACTGGGGAAAATGTGGTGCTTCCATGTTTTTCTGATGCCTCCTCTTCCCCAGTTCTGCAGTTCCTTGGCTGATGAGGCCTGACATTACCACTTTTTAAAAGGCTGGCAATCTCCACCTGCTGAAGACAGTTTTTCACTGTGTGATTTTGACCATCTGGATACAGCATCCTTATTTACTTTTTTTTTTTTGGAAATACCTCTTTTCATGGATTCCCAGGAAACTGGGTTTTACTCTTCTGCTTGATTCAAGCTGACAAAATCATCTGCTGGTTTTTTCCAACTGGTTAAGCTTTTCCCTTCAAAATCATTTGGCTTTGGGACAGACCATTCATCCCAGATTTTACTGCGTCTCTCTTCAATAATCTATAATCTGCCTTTGAAATAAGTTTCCAACAGTTTCTCTGCAGGCTGCCTCCTTCCTATGTAGAAGGTTTGATAAAAATTAGTGCAATTAGTGTGTATTCTATATTGGACTATGCTATCTGCTTTCTAATGAAAAAAATTGCTAGTTAAAGTAACATGCTATAAACCTTTTTTATTTGCATGTTGTTGACTGGGTTTTTTAATCCTTTTTTTTTTTAGGGTCTGTCTCAGGTTTTAAATAGGCATAGGAGAAACACTCAGACACAATAAAAGATATCATTTTGAGAAAGAGATCTAAACATAAACAAGGCCAAGAGGTAGTACTCACAGCAACTCTATTTGTCATTGCCCCTCATAGATTTTCCTGCATTATTTTCCTTAAAGCTAGCATGCTGCTAGATATCCTGAACACTTACCTGCTTTTCCACTGGGAGAACAATAAATCCAACAATCAAGCTTTGTGTTGGTTTTGCTGAGTGCGTCCTGAACCTGGCTTTGAATCTGGCTTTACTCCTGTACCATGTACGAAACTCTGCAACCTCCATGGTATTTTGCATGATTTGATACAAATGAAACATACTTTACAGATTCTTCCAGAGCAGATTTACTAAACAATAGATCAGAGTAGGTTCATGCAGGACCTTCTCTCAGGGGATCCTAATATGATTTTAGAGTCTGTCTCTACACCTCTTCTTTCACACTAACTTACATAAGGGAAAGAGAGGAATGGCCAGCAGCTAATGTGGTATCTTGTGGAAACCCTTAGGGAATTCTTCCAGCATCTAAAATGTAGAACAGGTAGTCAAGAAAGGTAAAGATGGACACTTGCAAACACCTCTCTGAAAATATCATGGTTAGCATTTCAGTCTCCATATGTAGACTCAGGATCTCAGGGACACCACATGGTACAGGTCACAGATTAAATCTCTTGTTTGGTTTGCCATACTGTGTGGTATCTTGCATTTGTCATTAACTTGGGAATAAGGTTCCTCAACAGAAACTGGGTCATGACAACACCATTTAGTCTATATGTATGTTGATCTGTATATTCAAAAATTCATAAATTCCCAGAGAGCTTGAGTCTGGTATTAAGAAGAAAAGTTGCTATGATCATAACAGACAGTTCAGTACTTGGAGAAGCGTAGCAGTCAACACCCTTACTACCAGTTCCTGTGGTTTTGTGTATCTAAATTACGGGCGCGGTCACTCCCTTCAACTGCCCCACAAACACAGCACTGCTCAGCTTTGGGGAGGCTCTGGGCAAGAGTGCTGGGCAAAAAAGTTACCAGCACAACAGAGACTTGGGAGCATGGCACAGAGACAACGCAGTAGCTCAGTCAGAACTGAACCAGGAGCTTTTACATCGGGTGCAGAGCCAGACCAGACCCAAAAAGCTGCCCTAGTGTTCTGTGACTGGACACCTTTGCTGTGCTCTCTGGCTCTGGGGAGGCTCCTGCTGCGGCGCAGAGCATGGTGTGACTCTCTGGAGCCTGTCTCAGGGTAGGATGCTAAGTGCTGCATCAGGAGAGCCCTCCGGACATGTCACAGCAGCAAAGTACAGAGCAGCCTGAGCAGCTCTGCACCTCAGCCATGGAGCCAGGCTAAGCACAAGTGTATCACTCAGACTTCAGTGCCCCCCATATCCCAAATGAGACTCCTGCATTCCTGCCTGCGCAAAAAGCTCTCACTATTATCTGTGCTTTTTCATCACACCAGTCTTTCTTTGCTTAGGGTAAGGTGGCTGTGTTCAGAAATCACAGACATAGCACACATGGCACGATGGTGCACAAACACGGCCTCCTGCATTCCACTGTCAGGCCCTGGTGGAAAGGGAGGGCCACGAATTCAACTAGAAAGGAACTTATTACTCACATGGATACCCACCACCTCCTAGACATTACCAGAGCCTGTCCTCCCTGCTGTTAGGCCTTTTGTTACTAACATGTCCACTTGAAAAAAATCAAGAGCAGAAAAATCCCAACCCCAAAACACTGCCAAGCATGAGTCCTGTGCTAAGATTTAACAAACTCCAAGCCAAAATATGCATGTTTCATATCTTAATACTAGAAGAATGTTGCATGCCTTCTGTATTCCAATGAAAGGAGGTTTTTTCCACAGTGCAGAAAATTAATAAAATACTTTCATAGAAATAACTAAACAAAAGCTGTTGTTTGTTGGCTTACTGTAGGTGCGTCTGAAATCTTCAGTGAGCAGTACAGAAAACTCACTATGTCTGTTCTGCATTCCATAAAAAGAGGAGCTTGAAATATCCTTAGGTCCATGGAACATGACGATAAGCAACAGATGAATGATCTTGTTGGTTGCCAGCAGAAGATTGCACTTTTGTGAGGTGGCAAAAAAACCTTTGCTACTTCTAGCTTTTTTTGACCAGACTGAATTCTAAAGATATCTGTTAGAGTTGAAAGCAAGGGGAGAAGAGAGCATCATTTTTACAGTTCTTTACTCAACATGCTCATTTAGGAGAGAGACTTGGGGGGGAAAACGTAAAGACACCTGTTTTCTTTCTATTTTTAAAGAACTCTCTTCTTAAAAGAAAACACTGTAAGTATGTTCTCAACACTCAAGCTGTTGAGCACATCCTGAAGAAGGCTGGCAGGCAGGATGGGGCTGCGTGGTGCTATAGGAGGGGGTGTCAGTGGAGCAGCTGAGGTGTTGTCTAGCCAGCTGGTTGGCAGCACAAGCAAGGATTGTCTGTTGGTGGAGAGAGTATCTGTGCGTGCTGGCAGAAGTTGAAACTGGATGCAGCTCCATCCCCAAAAACCTGTACCCATCTCCAGAGAGCAGTCTGGCTCTACGAGCCTGATCCTTTGATATCCTAGGCTGGGTCTTGACAAGCAGCATGTTCTGGTTTTAATCAGACCTTGACAGATGTTTTTGTGAAATGGGAAATGCAGATGGCATTGGAGGAGTGGATTTGCTGGAGAGCTTTGGATATATAATCAGTGTTGCAGAAGGGAACAGAGTGTGCAGCGCTGATACCTCTATGTAGGACAAAGCTACAGTTGTCCCCCTTTTCTTCTTCTTACATCCCAGCCTCTTGTTTCAGCAAATGTTGTGTTTAAAAGTATCACTGAATGGGCAATGCAAACAATATGTTTTCTATACTAGCCCCAAAGCTGTCCACTAAAAGTCAGGCTGTTGCAGGGCATAAAGAGTGGAAAGAAGGTTAGTTTCTTTAGTCCCTCTGCTCTCACTGGATTTCTGCAGCTGCCAGCTACCTGGCCGATATTACCCTCCAACAGCACTACATACAGGAGAAGTAATTCCCACAGGTAATTCATCATCATCTGTTTACAAGAGCTGTCATTTCTGTGCAGTGACTTAGAGAAAGGATGCTCTGGTAAATCTTCCTCAAATAATGGTTAGGCTGAAGTCAATGGTCTTCTGCTCCCTGGAGCTATGACAGTAATAAAACCAAGAAGGAGCATAGTCTTTGTCCATCTTGTGACCTTCATTTCCCCCTCTCTGTTGAAAAAACCTCCCTCTAATTTCCACAGCACATGGTGCCAGCACCAGCTGGCGGCAACTCAACCTCTTCTCCTTTGTGTCATTGGTGAGGTTAAATGAGAGGCAGGTCCCACGCATTTCACAGCCACATACTTTTTCCTAATTAGAAGTTATTCTCTTTTCCTTACTGCTGTGAACTATCCTACTTAGTCTCTCTTACCTTCTGCTAGAGCTTCCAAAATTATTTTTCTTGTTGTAAGCATAACTCTGTTTACGAGATTTAAGTGAATGAGAAACAACATACATATATGTATACATGTGTGTGTGTATTCCTAGGACCCATGATAAAGGATCAGGTGCCTCTTAACCTCAAAATAAAATTGAAATAACTCCTTCTTGCTTCTGCATTGTGCAAAACGTGTGTTTACATCACCAGAGACCATCCTGAATTCTTACATGCTGAAGATGTAGTGGTTGATAAATAATACCTTCCTTCCTAAAGGGGTAGGGAATGGTTCCGTTCCTATAGCTTAAAGATGACAATGCATGTAGTAGTCACTCAGCGATTCTCTACAGTGGTTTTGACACTTAAAAACAATTTGTGATGACACTCTGATGGCCTATACTAGGCAGATTTGGCTCCCTTTAATAAAAGGCTTCACCCATCTAAAAGCATAATTGCACTGACATTGATTTAATAAATTAAATAGCTACCAAATTTTCTCCTCTTTAAAATGGACTACTTGAAAATATATGGGCAGTTATGCAGCAAAATAGTTTCTTATCAGTCTGCTAAGTGAGAGCACATTTCAAAACAGTTCTGAATAGGACATTTATGGATGTTTATAGTGCAAGGAAAACGACCTTGTGTTGCAGAGCACTGAACCCTATTATTGGGCAGAGTCACACGTACAAAGATGAGAGAAAAAAATTGCCCCTTTCGTGAAGGGGAAAAGCAGATCTGGAAGGTAAAACCTTGTAGGAGAGAGCACAGACAAGAGGAAGAAATCATTCAAAGAATAACAATAGAGAAATATAACAAATTGAAAAGGAAAACAGCTTAAGAGACCTCCACCACTGCTTTGGCAACCAGAAGGAGTTAAACTGCAAAAAAAGCTTATAACTAAAGCTAAAAGACCTTAAAACCTGCTCAGCCTCCCCAGAGCAGAGGGCCCCCCCCGCACAGTCCCTGCCCTGGGCTGGGCTGAGCCGTGGGCTTGAACATCAGCCCAGAGCTTACCTCAGCAAAACCAGTTCAGAGCTCCCTGCCTGCTTCTGACCGAGCCTTCAAACTCCCTGCAAACAAGAGCTAATGAGCAATTATCACATGAGCTATCCCCGCCTTTTATTTTTTAATTTTTTTTTTTTTTTAAATTGAGCCCAGCCCAGCTACAGGTGCTGCTTGTGGTTTCAGCTTGGCTCCTGGAACCTGCTTCAGTCTTTGCCCTTGCTGCTCCATGCTCCCCTCTGCATCCAGCATGGGCTTGGTATTCCCCACGCATGTTTTAGTGTCTCCCCAGCCTCTCCAGCAGCAGGGCCCGAGCATTTCCTGTGGATAGGCCTGGTGGTTCGTGGCAGTAGGGTCGGGCTGGTGGCTCCCTCGATAGCACATCCTCCTCACGGCTGCAGGCTCAGCTCCTTCCCTGGGAGCCACAGGGCCCTGCGGGGTCCTCGACTTCCCCTGGTGCACTAGAAAGCTGTGAGAAATTTGTCTTCTGAGATGACTTCCCATTATAAGTTCATGAAACCACATTTAAAAAAACTAAATGGTGTCACTTAAATTACCTACCCCTGGAGACGTTTCTTCCCTCCAGTAGGACTTTATGGTTCATGTAACATAACTGCACTGTCTCTGCTGAGAGTTGTCTTGGAGAGAAAGCCAAAGCTGTTGTGAGGGAGGATAATGACCTTTTCCATTAATTACCTGATGAACATATACCACCCTTCACCTCTGCTCTTGGGGTATTTCACAACCTCAGGTGAATTCCAGAATGCTTCAGCTGACCAGCAGATTGAATGCATTGAGCTTATGACTAAAAAAAGCTGTTTTATAAAGCTGCCAGCCCTGCAGACCCTCTCAGGGCTGTGAAAGGCAGGCTGTGTTTCTCCCGGCACTGAATGCCTCATCCATAATCCTGTCCCAGTGAGATGCCTCACAGGCGCAGCGAAGGTACAGCCAAAGCCTGTGAGAGATGATTTGTGAGCCAGGTGCAGTTTAAGCACCAGCAGCTAGAAAAAACATTTTTTTTTATTTTTAAATGAGCAGATCTGAGGTTTGAGTGACTTAGAACCAATAAATACAGACGTGTTGTTTTTTTTTTTACAGAGTAACATGTCAGAGTGGAGCTGCAGTTAAAATTCTTAACCTCAGAAGTTAGGACACAGCAATACCATATATTTTTATGTGGCAGTGCAGGAAAAAAGGTTATCATGTTTTAGTCAGCTAAAAGAAGTTTAGTCTGAAAAGTTACCTTTCTGCTAAAACCTAACCTCAGCTCCTTCCCCTCCCCTAAGATTGTAAAGCAATTTCACACCATAAAAATGTGAATTTTGAAAACACAGCTGCTTGCCCTGATTCCCTCTGGTTAGACTAAAACTGAGCAAAAAGAAGTGTGGATTAATTTAAATGTTATCTTTCTTCCTATTAAAATTTTCACAGGATAGTCTACCAGAGTACTGACTGTCCTCCAGAATCAGGGTCTGTGTGTGACCATGTGTTTGTCCCTCTCACTCCCTGTGTCACCACAGGCATCATTTTCACAGTCCTCTCCTTTGGTTCACGGGGATCACTTAGTGATGCTGCTCTGGGAACTGTACATCTCCAACAGCAAATCCACAAATGTCTTTTATCTGAACACAGATGTTTCCCTCCCCAGCTATTTACAGAATCCCAAGAAGTGTTAATCAGGAAGTTTCAAATAGTAAAGTATTTCCAGTTAAGAGCAGCCTTAACCCAAGGGGTAACTATTCCTACTTCGAAAGTATCAGCCTGCAACCTCATTGTTGAAGTAAGAACAAATATCCCACTAGCACATTTAGATCATCATTGTCATTTTCAAAACTCAGTAGTGTGGGATCTTGTAAAAACAACAAATTGTCAAAATTTACTAAGATATTGCGAGGAAAAGATTATTTAAACAGAGATGTGCCGCAATGCCTCCGGTGGGGGCACTGGGTGTCCGCTCGTGGTTTCAGGGGCTGGCAGGCTGCTCCGGGGGCACGAGAGAGCTGGTGAAGTTCCTGTAGGGGTTCACCTAGTCCACCGATGATACAGGCACGTCGAAGAAGGAGAGACACGCAGAGGGGCTTTCCCAGATGGTTTATTCAGCACTGGGGTTATACCGGGGAAGCCCTGGCACAGCGTGTTACAGTTACATAAATACCANATGTAGTAGCCTGTCTTGGGCTAGCAGATTTATGGGTTTTCTGGTGGTCTTTCAAACGCCATAGGGTATGGAGTTGCATAATACCAGGTATAATTTAATAAATTTTATCTATTTTATCCTTATTTCTATATGACTTTTGTGTCAGTATCACAGATCATTTGGTGTAAATTCCTTATAGATTTCTCTTCATTTTGAACCTGTCATGCAGCAGTAATCCAGTTGATGAGAGGAGTAATGGTAAATCTTCCCAAATTAAGGCAGGTTGCGTTATGGCTCCTTATGTACCAATTCTTGTATCAGCTCAGCTCTGACAAGTGCTCTCCTGGAAGCTGAGGCGCACAGGACTTCAGGACGAGTGTGCTGTTCAGACAGCAATGAATGAGATATCACTGCTACGCAGCTAAGTTTGTCTGGCATCTGTCTTGACATTGGCAGTTTGAGCAATAATTTCCTCCCCAGATGCGATGCAGTTTGAGAGAGTTTGGCTCAAGAGGTTAAAAAAATAATGGTCTGGCAGTAAACAGCTTTTTAGAAGTATTATTTGGAGACTTAGTTAAACTTGTGCAATGCTTTGTCTACGGTGTTAGGAATCATAGTAAGTAACAGTATTTGATACAAATATGTGTCTTTGAATGATCTACCTGAAAGGGAGGGCCTGCTGGACCTCCAAAACTTTCTCCCAGGACATAACTTTTTCAGATTCTTTCTTTATATCCTGCTTGAATCAGTGGATAACATGAGTTGAAAACTCACAAACTTTGGGAAAACTCGAATATGGCTCAAAATGTCAGGCTTTGGTTCTGTTCTGCAGATCTGTGAATTTATTTGCCTATAAAGAAATCTCACAGCTAATAAACAAAATAAAGAAATGTTTAATGATCATCAGAGCAATAAACATTAGCCAGCAGAATTTCCTTCTTTCCCATCAAATTCAATCACTATTCTAAAACTGGTTTATTTAAAGTCAGTCAGTAAAAGGCAAATTTTCCCCTTGTGAAGATGAACCATTACTCAGCCTGTGCATCCTGATATTTAGCCTAACATTTGGCCCTGGCCGCTCTGCGTTTCAGAGGCAACAGTGGGGGATGAAGCATTCTTCAGCTCCTCGAGGGGTCTGGACCACTGGAAAGGTCAAACAAACAAAGTTAAAATAACCACGAGGCTTGCTGGCCAGCCAGCACTCTGGGCCCAAGATCAGCAGTACTGCTGGTGGTGACTAATGCAATTAAATCAGCTCTTGGTCCTGTACTGCAGGAACAAATCTTATAGTGGTGCATGCTGCTGCCAGATGGATTGCTTAAGCTTGGAAAACTCCCTCGTGCGCACATACTTAATCACAGCAGGCGCTATTCGTGGAAAAACGTGGCACCGGAGGAGGGATTTCAGCCACTTCCCAATAGGAAACAACAGCAGGGAGCAGACTCCAACATGCAGGCTGTGGGTGGTGAGCGTGGGCTTTGTAGGTTGCAAAGAGCCATTTATTTGTTGGGAATAGTGGCAAAGCAGAGCCTGGAGGAATGTGTACCAGGAGGACCTGCTGGAGGAGGGGCCAGCAAGCTCTGTGGGCTGGCTCCACCAGGCCTTCCCCTCCAAGCTGTGGCAACCCCCAGCTTCTTCCAGATAGGTGCTAGATGTCTGGCCATGTCTGCTGTAGTTGTTTCTCCCTTGAAAAATTTGTAATTGGAATAACAGTGAGAAAGTAGATATCTGGAATTTGTCTGGACTAAATGGTATGGATAGTTTCTCTGTTTCCCACTTTGTGGGGTGTTAGTGGAAAGCTGGAAGGAAAGGGTGGGAGGTCAAAGACAGCGTCTGAGCCCCATTTATGTCATCCACTGCGCAGGTGCTTAATTCACCAAAGTCTCCCTGTGGTGAGGTGACCCTTATAATGAAAACACTTCTGCTTCCTTTCCTTCTCATCAGGTACTCCTGGCTTTGTTCCAAGCTTCATTATCACATGTGAGGAGAAAAGCAGCATCTGTTTATGGCCATATATTAACACTAAGCTCCATAAATTGTATATGAAAATGGAGTGTCAGCCAGGAGAGATGACTCTTCAGCTGCTGCTGTTGGCAACTGTTGAAGTTTGAGATGTGCTGCAGGGTAACACAGTAGTGAGTTGCTCAGTTTTTAATGGATAGGCCCTTTCCTATTCAATTTCAATTCTTGCAGGGTTCTGGACAATTAAACTGGGGTTTGAGGTGCTGCAGATTGCTCTTAGGCAAAAGAAAAATGACCTTATGTTTGACCACTATGGCTAAATCCATGTTGTTACCAGTAGTCCTAACTATGGAAAAAATGAGATACAAGGAAGGAAGCATAAGCTGCACCTTCCAGTCTTCCAGTAAGTCTCCCAAATTCATTAACATCAGAAGAGTCGTGTTAGGTCAGACTAAGGGTTTATTCATCCCAGTATCTTTCCTTCAGATGCCTCTTAACCATGTTTGTGGAAAGGGTATGAACCCTTTTCCCTTGTACACTCTTCCAGCTCTCTGTGGTTTAAGTATGTCCTGATGTAAAGTCTGCAATCACACCATAATCTTTTTAGCAGCCATAAACAAAGCTAAATTCCACAATCTCCTCAATTCATGAATTCTTGTGGCCTCTGAAGCAGCTTGCCATATACAACACCACAATGTAACTACACAGTCATGAACAATTATTTCCTTTCACTGATTTAATATCAGTTGTTCACTGCATTGTGAAGACCCTCAGCAAACTGTTCTCCATTCACATTTTCCCTGGCCATCATCACTTCACTGCTCTTCAGCCCATCCTGCAACAGTTTCTCCATTCAGACCTCAGGACTATTTAGTCTCTCTTCGTAGGAAAGCTGTGCTGCACTGACCATTCCTGTCCTCATCCTGTGCTGTATCCAATTCTGACATAATGTTTTCTGGGATAGCAGTGACCTTAATGACATTCAGTAGGTACGATATAGATAAACATGCAAACTCTACAGCTTTTGTGTTAGGAAGGAAGTTATTCACTTAAATATTATTAACTCAGACAACTGAAAGAACAATGTCCTCACTGCTTCACTGGGACCCACATTTGCCTTACAGCAAGCCCAAAAATGTCCTCTTGGACTTTTCCAGTTGTGCCAGGTCCTAGATTTACCCTAGCAAAGAGCAAGGTTTGCCCAAAGCACATCTGCCCCAAAAGAGGCGCCCCTCCAAGGGCACGAGGAAGGCAGGGGCAGCCTGCATGGCAGTGCTATGAATAGGGAAGAAAAGGGGTAGATATTAGGGGTAGGAGCTTCATGGGGTTAATTTTTAAGACAACTGAGGCTAAAATAGAGTTAATACTTTGAAGGGAAAGTACTGAGTGTGGGGGTAATGACAGTAGCCATGGTAGCCAAAAAGAAAGTGGGCATTAGGGTCATTGGAGCTCTTGGAACAATTAGAGGATAGCTACAGAGTAGTACTACTTGTGCATAAATAAGTCTGAATATGCATATTTTAGGTGGGAAAAGTCTGACTTCTTGTCCTCAAGAAAGCAAAGGATGCACAGAACAAACAAACAAACT
Source organism: Pomatostomus ruficeps (assembly GCA_013400735.1). NCBI lineage: Eukaryota > Metazoa > Chordata > Aves > Passeriformes > Timaliidae > Pomatostomus > Pomatostomus ruficeps. Next base: position 68,009 of record VYZT01047442.1, read on the forward strand.
AACAAATCCACAAACCCATGCTTGGGTAATTATATCAAGCTTTATGCCAAGCTTCAGTATGACACGAGGGCCAGCAATAGGTTGGCTTATCATTTTTATGGATCAGGATGGGAGAAATAAACCTTAGTTCAGGGCAGCCCATGGAAGTATACAGAAGATTATCAGTATGTTTTGTTGCTGTAAAGAGAAAGTAACAAAACTTAAAGGAATGACATGTAGGCTTGGCTGCAGTCTCTGAATAAGGCGATTAAAAGTTTTGCAAAAAGTAGTTCACAGACTTCTCATTCTCTTGCCCCTTCTGCAAAGTGCTTCAGCTTCTGCAAGGCACAGCTGGCTATCCAGGTGAATTGCTTTCTCGTCTCTACCACAGAGGGAAGTATGAGCTGACTCAGGATGAGGCAAGGACAACATAAACACTCATTTTCAGACAAATATAAAGTAGCCCCTGCAGCAAGACACCAAATCGAGACAGTGATAATTTGCTGTTAAGCCCAGATTCTAGATCTGAGGACAGGGAAGTGCTCTAGCAGACATGGGACTTTCAACAGTTTTGCACCTTCCCATCAAACGTGGTGGCTAATGGGGCTCTGACTGAGCTGCCAACTGTGCCAGCCATGGCCTGCACACCTGGGCTGGAGGGAGACACTCAGGTGGCATAGGTGGTGGGACAGTGAGCGTACATGGCTGGCTAACGTGTTCCTGGTTCTTGTAGGAACCACAAGAAGCAAATAAAAGAGCTTAGCACAGAGCTATGTGAAATGTTATTGAATGACAGTGAATTGCAGACCTTTTTTTGTTTTCTTTTTTGATGCCGCTCAGAAATTTTGTTGGAAAAAAGAAATATACTATTGTTTATGACATTTCTGTCTCTTCCACGCTGTCTCTCAGAGCTGCTTGGAAACCTCCCCAGCTCCCCACCATGTTTGGCTTTTTGTGTCTGTTTTCAAGAAATACAGTCTCATCAAAATGGAAAAATATCCAAACTGCTACACAGAAAATTGAGCCAATAGACTGATCACCTGACTTAGAGCTTGGAGGATAATTGCACTAATAGCAAACTGATTTGGGGCTTTTTCCTTCCAGTCTTACATTGCTCAACACTGAGATTTACCCCTTTCTTAAGGGTTGCTGCAAAAGTCAGATGGTGTTATAGATTTTCTTCAGAGGCAGAGTGTAAAAGTATGAGATGCAGAGAATAAAAAGTGCTTTGTTTTCAGTGAAAGGAGATTAGGAGAGATGTGCTTACTCCTGAAAGAGAAATCTCCAAATTAATAGGATGAACACCATTCTAATAAGTATTAGTGTCCAGTCCTGGGAGGCTGGACTTCCCTGGTTAAGCTGCAGACTGACCTGTTTCCTCCTGAAAGAAAATTCATTCAACAATTTCAGAAAAAAAAATAGGGAAAATTATATAATAGCAACAATAACAATAATCACTCAACTGTAGTTATTCCTCTTTTGTCACTGGGCACTTGGTACCTCATTGCTTCAGGATCAAGGCTATTGGCAAAGCCTGGGTTTCGTCCTTTCTGTTTGCTTACTTGCTACAATGCAACAGTTAAATTATGAGAAGATTTAATGTATTTTGCACTGAAAATGGTCCTGCTCAAAGCGAGTCCTAATGCTGGCTGAAGTCACTGTGCACCATATGAATGTGTTCAACAGATTTGACATAACGCTGCAGGATCTGGATGGGATGTTCCCCAAAATGCGTTTCTCCCGCTACACCAGCTGAGCCTCAGCAGCAATGAGTGAGTTGTCTTGAGTGAAACATTCATTGCTGTGGTGTTCAGGAGAGAGGAACAGACGTGAATGAGCATCTCAGCAGAGGATCTAATGACAAGGTAAGCAAGGAGAGGTGATGAGGAGAAAAGGGGAGTGAAAACACAGGATTATCAAGGGACAGGAATAAGGCCTAATGGGCAGGAGGCAGGCGTGAAGGCACGCAGAAGGACTCAGAAGAGCTGTGGTGGCTGGAGCTCCTTCCTCTTGAAATACAGCTGACTTTTCAATAATCTTCATCTGTCTTTTTAAACAAAGTATCTGGGGCTTTTTTCTATTTTCTGTTGCAAGCATGACTCAAACCAGCCTCAACTGACACAGCCATGAAATCACTCTTTCTCTCACTGTACTTATCTGCCTCATTTGATATCTGCCCCAAACTTCCTCAATAATGTAGTCCACAGTCCTATTGATTTATTTCCCCCCCTTTCTTTTAAATCTGCTCCCTGGACAGTATCTTAATGCAGGGTCAAGTTCTGCAGTGAATGAGAGGAGCATCCTATAGGAAGTACGTTCACTTCATCAACGCAGTTGTAGTGCACTTTGGTAGGGTGAGTTGAGGCTTTACCACAAATTGTAATTGTTCTTTTCTCTACCTTCTAAGAGCATTTGGCTTTATGGGCTTTAAAAAAAGGAACTGGAAGGCAGCAAGAGATTACTGTATATTAATAGCCTTAAATACACAGATTCATTTCAAAGACAAAAGGAGATGGACAGAGGGAGAAAGCTTTAAATATTTCACTTTAATTTGCCTTTGGCATAAACTCTGCCAGTAGTAGTTTTATCTCTCAGTAGTAATACTATTTATCTATCCAGTAACCATTCATACAACTATAAGAACACAAAGGTCACACAAACACAGTGGATCAGAACTAAGAAAACTTTAATCTTTAGCAACATTTTTACTTACTGCTTATCAAGTAATTCCAGCTTTAAATGGACCATATATGCTCATTTTGAAGAAACCATTTAAAAAACTTTTAGAGTGCCTCATTCTAAAAGTAATATTTATGCAGTCTAACTTTGAAGATAGTGAAGACCAGAAGCTGCTTACCATAACAGAGAAACAATTTTATAGGCCATCACAGACTTGTATTAATTGTACAGAAGCAGGGAAAGTTAAAGCCAAAAATGCAGACAACATAGTTCCCTCACTATGAAATAGCTGTTTATTGGATTTTATTTCTATACTCTCCAGTAGATGGCAATCCAGCACTTGGCCAATAAAACAGTCATGTGGAGACACTTCTCTGTATACAAGTCTGCGGGGGCTTTAGTTATGTATTCCAAGCCCAACTTTGAACCGCAAACTTTATCCAAGTGAACCATTCAAGTAGTGTTTTATTATATTGCTGGTCAGCATGAGACAACACCAGAACAAGTAAGACTTGAGAAGTGAATGTGGAAATGGCACTGACTTGCAGAGCAGGGCAAGATTTTAATGTCTTTTATGGCTGCTTGATGTTTTAGCTGTGCCCCTTACATGGATTTTTAGAAGACTTGGGAGGTAAAATTGTAAATTTTAATTTCTCATTTGGAAGTTTACTTGCTCTTGAAGAGTTGTATTTCTTGTGTTTAAGAAAAGATTGCACAGAACTCTTTGAAGTCTCTCCCTTCTGTTTGACCCTCTCTCCAGAGGGTAGCTGTGTGTCACAGAGTGTCTGTGCCTTGTCTGCTCTTTGCTCCAGGGACATTTCTGGGGTTGTCACTGGAAGATCAAATCTGACATGTCAGATTTGGCACAGACCCTGCTTCAGCTGACAGCCTGGCTACTCACCAGTCCCACATGCCCAGGTCACCAGAGCATTCCGTAGGGTTTGGAGTGCGTGCAAACAGTGATATTTCCCTTCAGAGCAGGAAGCTAGGGGAGGTATGGATTTAGGGGCACCAGAAGGGAGATCAGGGTGGTTGGCACCAGCTGTGCATTGCATAACACAGGAATGGCTGAAGTGCTCCTCATCATCCCATGGCTGTGTCCCAGCTCAGGGATGCACAGGCAGGGAGACCCATAGTCCAGCAAGGTTACCTGGAGAGGGGTAGGACACATCCTTCTGTGGAAAAGAGTGACAAGTCAGAAAGCAACAAAGTGAAGGGCAGGCAGGGAATCAATAAAGATTCATTTCTTTGCTAATATGCCTGAGTTCTCATAGGCTTTATTTATCACTTCATTTATGCATTTATTTTGAAGCTTTGTGATTTCTAAAAGTATGGATTGATAGGGGCATAAATGCCCCTTTGTCAAATATTTGACCCTTTTATAACAGAGATGAAAGCAGCAGCCCTGCAGAACAGTTTACATTTTCAGAGCCTTGCACCAGCCATCAACTACTATTTGCACTCCACCTTGAATCACGTTGGAGCTTGAAGGAAACCACAGGTTTCCATGGGATGGAGAGAACGGCAGCAAATGGCAGAGCTCTTGTATGAACGTGGCTCACAGAGGCTCACACTGGTTTTTCGCCAATTGGCTCACTAGCTACAAGTGTGGGGCTGCTAATTTGGTCTGCTGTCATCATTAGGGTTTTGTTTGGCTGGTTTTTAAAATGCCCTTGGGTTTTACACATAATTGATGCAAAAGAGGTGACAAAACTTGTAGCGGCTGATTCCTTTATAGCCAACAGCAGAAACTCTATATCTGGGAAAACTAACAGTCTCTTTTATGTTCCCACTGCTATGTGTGAGGAAGGATGAATGGGATGTTGTGATTCAGAGTTAGCCTCAGCCTGCTCAGAACAGCACAGAAACATAGAACAGCGGCCCATGGCGAGAGCCTGATGTCTCACCTTGTCCAGTGGTAAATGTCCTGAGCCATGAGGTGCCTCTTCTGGGGGAGAACAGCATGTATTTCCCACTAGTGGAAGGAAATGAGAACTTTCTTCTTGTCCTTAAATTCTTCATATTTAAGGAGTTCCTCCTTTAAAAATATATGCTTAAACTAACTTATTAAATTAATAATAAGGCAAGGCACAACCTCACCTAATTCACACTAAATATACACCTGAGAATGTGAGACCTCTGTTCCCAGAAGGTAAGAAATGCTGCTGTTAGTTTTAAGACATTCATCAGCTTTCCACTAATTTCTTCATCCAGCCCTTCCTTCTTTCCCTCCTGTCTCTCCCAGTAAGCCTCACTACCACCTCAGCCGTTCCATGAGCTGGCTGATCCCTTTTCCTTCCTCCTGTGCCCTTAATGTAGCCAGAGCAAATACACGCCAGGAATACTACTGAGACGGATTTTCACTTTGGCTGTGCGGGCGGTTCAGGCACACCTTGGGAGGGCATGAAGGAAGGAGAGAGGCACAGCCTGTAAATGCTATTCCCACAGCACACACAGGACTAAACAGAGGTAAGGAACCCTATTAGGGCTGATATTGGAAATAACAGAAAACAAATAAGAGAAATAAAATGTTTCCTACTCTGACACTGAGAAAACCTTGTACAAGCTTCAGGGTGCAACCTGACAGATCTTTGCAGTTTGCTCTAAGTAGGATTTATCTAGATTTACTTCACTTATATCAAGAAGAGAGCGTCCGTAGGATTTCACTGTTAGCCACTATAACTTCCTGCTTTCCTGGGCCTTTCACTGCTTATGGCTCAGGGCTCAATGCTCCCAGTAAAAGCAGTATTTCTCAGAATTAAAGAGTGCATCTGGCACGGATGCTCTCTCCATTACTTGATTGAACTGAGTTTCTCTTCTCCAAATAGCATCTTGAATTCACAGAACTTTACAAAAGTTCTCAGCAAAGTAGATACACCTGGAAAAATGAGCAGAAAAAGTCACCAGCATGGAGGGTCTCCAGCTCACTCGTTTGTTTTCCTGCCTCCCTTTCCACGTTGAACCTGGGATCTTTGTGAGGCCCTGCGGTGGTTCATCAGATCAGTATTGTGTTAACTGCATCTCCCCCAGGCCATTTACAGCTCTTGGTCTGCTTGCACAAGGCATCACAAGCCACTTTTGTTTGTGCACGCTCCTAGGTGAGCACCAAGCAATGACCAGAACTTTACAAAACCTTGGTTTTGGTCTTCTCACAGGCCAGACAAGTCACATGACAGGAGAAGGCAGTAGGATGCAGTTCACAAGGATGCAAGGAGTGAGGCTGAATCTTGGTTTACTGTGTATGCAGACAAGCACAGACAAACTTTTTATGTTTTCCTGGGCATGAAACAACTCTTAAGCTTTGCCTGCAAGGTTAAACACTGTGTTGCAGACACCTGTCAGCTCCAGGGGAGACATATCTACACATGGACAGGCATTGCATGGGAGCTTGGGCCATTGCTTCTGATGTGAATTTGCATGAATCCTCACGTGGAAGCCTCCTATATTCCTGCAGCAAGACACAACTGGCAAAATTGCTAAAATAGACACAAAAGAAAAAAGAAAACAAGTTTTTGAATGCCTTCCAGAGGTTTTCCTATATGCCAAAAAAGCAAATTTTTGATTCATGCTCACATGTGTGTTAGAAAGCAGCCTGAAACCCTTCCCTACTTTGTCATCAGGCTGAGAAGAAAACTGAGAAGGCAGAAGTTGGTCCCAAGGCGTGTTCTAAATCCAAAAAAAGTCTCTCTCAAAGGGAAGTGGTTTAATGAATTGAGCCTCTCATCTCTCATTTCACTAGATTACTTTATTAAGCGCATAAGCGCTTATTTGTGTAATTGAATTGATCTAAGCCATTCTTCTGCTCTTCAGAAATTGCACTGCTCCAAATCCAAAACCCCTTCTATGATGCTCGTACTTTGATGTTCACAAGCAAGTGCAGCCTGTGCTGCTCAGTGACAGCGGCAGATTTGATTGCAGTGGGAGGTGGGAGGGGAGCAATCCTGCTTCTCACTCTCAGCAAATGTGGTGTTACTCATGCAGCAGCTCCTGTGGGTGGCACGCAATTCAGTGCTGCTAAAAGAAAACAAAAAGTTATGTAGTGTTTGCCTGTAGCCCCAGTGTGCTCAGGAGCATCACTAATCTTGCTTTCAGATAGCCAGTGCCCGCTATAAAATTGCTCACACCTCAGGGTATAGTAGGTGGTCCACAGGATTGCAAATTCATTTAATTTTTGACTTGTAGGATTGCTAGGACCTGAACACACCTGCAAGTTGAACTAACCTTAGCTCTCACTGCCAAGCTCGTTCCAGTGGGGACTCTGGACATCAGAGTGGAAGACAGGCTACTGTCACACTGCTGGTGCTGTACAGGAACAGCTCTCCACAGGGCTGAGGTGGCATTGCGTGGTTTTTTAATCAACACTGAACTTGCCAGAGGGACAATCCAGTTCCAGTCTTTGAGGCAGAGAAATGGTGGTGGTCTTTTTGTTTGGCTAAGTGCAAATGGAGCCACTTAAATCAGAACTTTAAAAGTGAATGCTAGTATGAGGTAACAGCTTAGTATGCTTCAGTAAAACATCAAAAAATATATTTGTAACTTCTGTATTTACTACCTGGTGAGTATATATTCATTACCATAGGAGTCAGTGGAGCCAAGGAGCAAAAAACCCCCAAACCAGTAGACTGATAGTCTAATTCATAAGCATGTCCCCTTAAGACAGGATGTGTGGACATAAACACCAGTCTTATTTTCACAAACTTGCACAGCTGTGTATGCATCGTGTGGCTAAATGAAGAAATGCAACCTGTGGGAATTTCAGAATAGCATATGCATAATGGCATAAGGAATGTAGAATTTGTCAGGGATGCAAAGGGCTCTGCCTTCCTGGGATGGGATCCACCTTGGGAGAGCCAAGTCCAGAACCTCCAAGCCTATGCAGGAGTCGTCTCAGAGATGGTGAGCTTAAGCAGATTCAATAAACAACAAAGCTGTTTGAAGTGCAAAATTGTAATCCCAACTCACCCTTCTCTCCTACTCAAACCTGTCTAGTCTTGGAAGCAGCTAATCCCACCAGGCATCTTTCTGTTTGACCATAGGCACCTATATTTTCCAGGAACTTAAACTGCAGCAGGCCAAGCAACAATATTCCTTTGAAATAAGACCTATGGCTTTGTTCTAGGCTGACTTTTTTGGAAGAATACTAATTCTATAAATGTCCTGAAAAATTTTTAAAGAGGGCTTGGGTCTTTTTGGTATAGAATATTAATAAATTAATTTATGTGTGCAAAAATGCTTCTGCTTGGAGTCAGGTCCGAACTCACTGGAAATGACAGAATCTCAGTAATATCAGAGCTTTGGGGTCATCAGGACTTGAACATTATCAGTACACATACACCTGCAAGCACACTCATGCAGGCGCAAGCTCAGCAGACACTACCTGTGTTGCAGAATTGAAGGAAAAAAATAATGATGTCCATTCATGCAGTGAAAGACTGCAGTGCCTGCAAAAGGGCAAGTCTAAGAACTAGTAAGAGTCATAGAATCACCGAGTATGCTCAGTTGGAAGGGATCACCGAGTCGAACTTCCATCCCTGAACAGCACCATCCCCAAGAGTCACACCATTTGTTTTGTACTGCTTCCCGAGTGTTAAAGGATTAACCTTTAGAGGACTCCTGAGGTAGCTCTGGTGGTACATGTAACATTACATTCAGAGCTTTTAAGTCTCTATGGGCTTACATGTGAACCCTCTGCTCAGGCATAAAGTTTCTTTTTCTAAGTATTAGCAGCAAGAATTTTTAGCACATTTCTCCCACATCACTTTTTCTGGTGGAAACACATATGGAAAGAGAACTTTTAGAATAAGGATAGGTATGTATGTGTTGGGGGGCGGTGGTGTTTGGTTTTGGCAGCAGCTACTGTGGTTAGCACACATTTGGATCAAACACAGCAGCAAAATGCTGGGAGCAATAGATGGGGGCTTTGTGTTTCAGCTGCTCCCAATGCAATCCTGGACCACAGCAATCTTGGAAGGGAAGCAGTACTCCTTCCAGCTGCAGAAATGGCAAGCGCCGTGGCTTTTCATGTTGTGCAGTGTTTGTTTTGTTTTTATTTCTGTTTTGTTACTTGAGAGAACCTTGGAAACAGCCTGTCCCGGAGCCAGCCGCTCCCGCTCCCGCTGCCGGCGGCGCGGCGCCCTCTGCCGCCCGAGCGCCCCACAGAGAGCACGGAGCGCTCCCGGCCCTCGCACTCCCTCATTCCCACGGAATGCTCGCCACGTCGCACAGCTCTGGGGGAGCGCTGCCCGAGGGGAGACGAGGATCCAGCCCAAAAGATTTTTTTGTTTTCCTCTTTATGTCGTTTCCTGAGTTCAGCTTCCGGTTAAGGACAACTCACACAGACACAACCCCCCCTCGTTCCTCGGGGCTAAATCCACAAAAGATTAACTCCAAGCTGTTGCCATGAGGAGCTGGCAGCACGCTGTTAGGCAGCTGAGCATACCCATTAATTACACAGCAAATTTAACCAGACCAACAAATGCAAAACGGTAAGCAAGAAGTCACTCAAGTGAGCTGAAAGGAAGTGCCAAGAGACATGTCCCAAGGCTCCTCTGCCCCAAGGCCTGGACACTGGCATCCTCGTACAGATTGGAGACATTACCTGATTGCTCAGGAGTTAAGGGTACCTCACCAGCCAAACGCAGCAGAGCTGCATTTGAAAACCAGGTTTGAAATCCCTTCTTGCAGACAAGAGCTGTAACTACAACTCCACAGCATTATACTCACGGGCCCTTTCTCTGGATCCACCAATTATTAATTATTCCATTGCAAAGTGGTAAAGCTCACAAGGGGAGACCTGGGAGACCTCTCACACATACCTTGCTAAGCTCAGCAGCTGGACATTCACAGGATATAACAAAGTTTGGACAGTGCTGATTCACATTGTATCATAATTTAACAGCTGTGTCTAGTCCTGGATTATCAGGGCTTCTAATATTTTAAATTTTTTTAACCTTTTTCTCCTGCAGTAGATGTGCTAAGAGTGCTTACAAGGAGAGGAACTAGCAACTTGGTAAGCTACGGGGCGAGGTCCCAAGATATAAGCAAAAAAATTAAATCACTGGACACTGCTCCTGGAGCACTAAATAGAGGATTTGTTAGCAAAATGAAAAACAACCAAAAAAAGAGAGAGACCATGGAAATTTATTTACTTTTTATCTATGAACAGTATGACATATAATTATAGACAAGTTTTGATACACAGGAAAACCCTTTTGTCAACCATTTTTTTTGCTAAATGAAACAGCACAATAATCTTTACACATTCATATTTTGTTTTTGTTTTTTTTCTTTACAATACACAGCTTTCTTGGGTTGAAGCAAACTGCAGGACATATTGAGTACTGGTATATTACAGCTACTTACATCATTTAAGAACAGCAAATGGAGAAAAATAAGTTATTTAAATATTGATTTCATATACAGAAAGTGCAACTTCGTTAGTTGTTACATAACTTGCTTGACAGTTTTGATTCCCCAAAGGGTGTCAATTAATGATAAAAGTATCTTGGACCGAAAGTATTATTTATTCTAAAAATAATACAGTACAACTGCACAGCTGTGACTTGGTGAATCGACCACTATTGCTGCTCTTAGAGATGATGGCCCGTTTGAATAACGCAATGTTCAATGCTTCTGATCTTGCTTCCAGTCTGCATCCGAAGCCAGGCTCATGTAAGAACACAGGCAATTGCCACCTGGGTAGCAACAGCAGGTTATTGATCAAAGCATGTGATTATGATGGCATTTGGTAATATTTTGGGCTTGCTGCTTCTATTGTTAAATAGCTGTTTGAGTTACTAAGATACAATGAATAGATTTTTTAACATGGTCAGCCTGAGTAGAGCAGATGAGGATTCCAGCAAGAGGTTTCTTCTGTGCTTCCCAAGAGTTAATGAGTGAACTTTTGCTTAGAGCACTGAAGGGTTGCAAGAAGATGCAGGAGGTTATGGCTCTCATACTGCACCACTTCACCTGCTTGGGGAATGCCACAGGTCACTGAAACCACAGCAGGGAAGCTCAAACACTGAGAAGCTTAAGGCTTTTTTTCAGATTAGAATATAAAGTAAAATTGTAATTCCAGTAAGACCACAGTCTTTAAAAGAAAACAAAACAAATACTAAAACTCATAAATCTCAAACTGCTCACTCCAGTCCTGATGGGTGTGATTTCCCTGGGTCACATAATCATTTAAAAAGTATGAATTTACAAAGAGAGTTTGGCAAACAGGTTCAGCTTATTCCCATAATTCTTCTTCTGTTGTTAAGAGAGGGGAAAGTGATTAATATGGGAGAGCTTTATTATATGACTTGTCTTCCCTGCAACACGAGGAAATTAGTTTCCTTTTTTATTGCTATAGTCAGCCTGGACTTTTCCCTTGCTCCAATATAACTGCTGTCCACTTAACTTCCACTCTGTTCTGATCCCTGCCAGCAATCCCAGGAAGTCTCTATACTCTTTCCATCTCTTGCTTACTGATAGTCACCATGTAAGCCTCAGAGAGGAACAACAGAAAAATGATCATTATTAAAAAAACGCTTAATTTTTTAAACTTTTTTTTTCTTACTGAGCTACAAAAGGGGACTCATCGAGTCCAACTCCTGGCCCTGCACAGCACCATCCCCAAGAGGCACACCATGTGCCTGACAGCATTGTCCAAATGTCTCTTGAACTCTGTCAGGCTTGGAGCAGTGACCACTTCCCTGGGGAGCCTGTTCCAGTGCCCAACCACACTCTGGGTGAAAAACCTTTTCCTGATATCCAATCTAAATTTCCCCTGACTCAGCTTCATGCCATTGCCTCGGGTCCTGTCACTGGTCACCAGAGATCAGTGCCTGCCCCTCTGCTTCCTCTTGTGAGGATGTTGAGACTGCAGTGAGGTTTCCCCTCAGTCTCCTCCAGGCTGAACAGACTAAATGACCTCAGCTGTTCCTCACAAAGCTTCCCCTCCAGACCCTTCACCATTCTTGTGGTCCTCCTTTGGATCCTCCCCAATAGCTTAATGTCTTTTTTTATGTTCTGGTGCCCAAAACTGCACACAGTACTTGAGGTGAGGCTGCACCAGATTTTCACCAGCTGTACAAAAACAAGTCTGCTGTATGTCCCCCGATTCTGTCATGTCAGAACACGCTGATTATCCAGACACCAAGGAGAATATTACAGGACTTTGCTTGAAAACAATTGCAAGTTGCATCAGTGAATTAGTTGCCTTCACATGATGCTGTGCAGTAGATACTGGTGAAATACAAAATGCGGGAAGTAAACTTAACAGTTATCAATTCTACCAGGAGGCAAACTAGTTATCATCTTCAGTAAAATGCATATTCATCTACTTAAAACATGACCATGAAAGGACCAGATATAGTAAGGAATCATGGAGTAACCACAATTTGTCATTCATCAATCTGAGAGCATTTTATCAGGAGAAGTCATTAGCTCAGTATGACCAAATAGTGATGTGCCTTGTCTGGTTTTATACAGTAAACTGATGTCAGAACTGATATTGGAAATAGCCACACATCCTGGCCTGTGCCCAGGCTTCCATACTGTCTCCCTTTACCTGCCAGACTAAGCTTGCTCTGTCTTCCATGGAGCATTCACCCTACAAGAAGCTGAAGGACACGCCATATATAGACCCCAAACAAAAAGCTAGTTATGTGCTATTCATGATAATTCGTATTTGGTATATAAAATGTGTACCCAATATAGAAAAATAAAATCTGTCATTAGTCACATATGTGACTGGAACGTTTCACAGGCAGAAAAATATCATTGCATCATGAAAAATGCTTCATCACATTTGCCAGAACAATGCTCTTTCTCAATGAGAGGTAACATGAATGCAGTGGTAAGGGATATCAACTGTTGTAAAAATCACAGTGTTATTCATAAGACTACATGGGAATTTTTTTGTCCATGCAATGGTATTACTGGGTCTAATGATTTCTATGGGACACAATTTGCTTTTTTGATGCAATTGAATTTTCATTTGCAGAAACCCACTGTTTGGAATCAATATGGTCAGGATACCAAGTCAAAGCTGCAGCATAATGATTGACAATATAACACGGAATATGATTAAAATGAAAAGCAGTTACATATATACAAGGCAGTATATCTTGGAACAGTTTAGTAACAACAGTAAATGCAGACTGTAGTGAACAAGGAGTTAACCTGACAACCAAAACCTAGTATAACCCTGCATTTGTAAAAGCACCTCTACAACACAGGAGATATTATGATGAGGCATTTTATAGATGCTACTTCAGCTGGAAATCACCCTAAATGCAACTTAAGTGTGACAGGTTGAAACAAGGCTTGGGAAATGTGAATACAGGTAGGTGAACACTAGGTAACTGCTTAAAATCTCATTTTAAGGCAAATAAAAAGCTGATTGCTAGAAAGCAGTTATAAAAATGACCTCAGCTCTGTACAAATTTAAAGAAGCTTTCTGACTCCCTGTGGGTTAGTTGCAGTGAAGTGACAGAGATGGACCATGCTGAAAACTATTTTCAGTCCATCAACTTCAGTCTAGCTAAAGGCTTCGTGGCAATGGGGACCTACACCAAGCAACAGCAAAGATGACTGGGGAGGGCTTTGTGTTTAGCTCTAGACTGCTAAAATAAAAAAAAGGCATCTGCCAAACAGCTTCTACTGGAATTTGCACCTTGATTTGTACCTGGTCTTTAGGATGATTTCAGGTACCTGGAACCCAGATGTACAAAAGACCTATTACTAGTGTCACTGTCACAAACTCGAGGAAAATGTGCAAGGGTCCCTTAATTCTGTGAAGCTGTCTGATTCTCAGTTCAACCCTGTGCAGTTTATGAAATAAGAATACTTCAGATGGGAGTGAGGGGGGAGGGAAGTACCACATCTGTGTTACCTGGTGGTTCCTTCTCTTCTCCTTCAGTCGCGAAAGACTTTCATATCCTTTGAAGAAGATATCTGCCTGTCCTGGGGAGCCACTTCCTTGATCCCTTTAGCTACGTGAAGTAGTTAGAGCAATACTGGTGCAGGAAGAAGCAGTGGATTCTCAACCAAGCAATGTCACACTATGGAGCATGTTAAATTGCCTCTGGATCAAGAGGTTTGAAGAGTCTTGCTGCTGCCAGGAGCTTGCTTATGTGCCTTTCCTCTGTAATGCCAGCTTTTTGAAGGCAAGTTTGTGACAGAGAAGGCACTTTGCTCAGTGTGTTGAATCCTGCTTCTGTGAGCAGGCTGGAATACATAGGCAGACCAATGGAAATCAGCCAGTCAGATATAGAGTTGATGAGTCCTGGGGATACAGGTTTACGGCAAATTTCTGTGAGTCCTCCACTTGGAATCTGGGGAATAAAAAAAGAAAGGACAACCCTTAATGTTAAACATATCTGCTTGTTTTACAAAAAGTCTTTTTTCTTTTGTTGTTTTCTCTTCCAGACTGGTAGAATTTCACAGTAGATGTTTTAACTTCTCTCATGTCACATTAGTCAGTATGAGAGAGGTGTGGGCTGAAAGGCTCAGATCCCTTGGTCAGAAGCAATGACAACAATTTTGGCAATATAGACACAGTGGGCAGTATCCAGCTGCTTGGCTGACTGTCATGTACCATTTTGAATTAGTTTGAGATCAGTAAAGGATACCCAGTAACAAGACTTTTCAGAGTGTTCGATTTAATTTCTCAGAAAGGCAAGAGAATACCAATTTTGCCTATTACCTCCTCAGACAGACCAAGTTCTCTCAGAAAAAGCCATCAAAGTTTTTGATGGTTTCTCCCTTCTGCTTTTGCTAAGGAGGAGTGGATACTAGTATAGTTTAAGAAATGAAAAAGGAGTGTAAAACCTTTCAAATTTTAATACAGAAGCATTTAATACATGCCACCCTTAGTGAGCAAGTCTCTGTTACCACAGCTTGCAGTCTGCTTAGACTTTCAAGACCATTATTTGGTCAAGAGAGGGCTATCCACTCTCCTTTCAACTACTGACTGTCCTCCTTTGGGACTGGGGGAGGTACCTGCTGTCCCTGCAGTACCTGCTGGATGTACATAAGGGCAGTTCTGTACCAGGACTTCTCAAGTATCTCCCTTTACTAGTAGTAAGTTCTCTTAAAAGTCTGCTCCTAAGTAAGAAAATCTGCTTTATGGGAATACTCACAGCCATGCGATGCTGCTTCCTCAGCTGCTTTACCCGGATTTGGTCCATGTTTGTAGCAACATCCTTTTCAGGCTGCTCTAAGTCTTCAGAGTACCTCTGTACCAAAGCCTCAGGAATGCCACAGCGACCATGCTGAATGTTCCCAGCCAGACCAAAAGGAGAGAGGACAGATTAAAGAAGTGTATCTATACAGACCAACCAATGCAACAGAAAGAGAAGTGCAAGATGGGAGCAAGAAGAAGCTTTCCTCGAGGTTCCATGAAAACTGAAAAAGCAATCCCTAAAAGACTCCTTCCTTCTCCCTGAAAAAAGATGTACTAGATGATGCTATCACTTCAGAGTTTCTTGGAAACATAAAATCTAATCATTACTTCCTTTTTCAGCTCTACTTCCTCACATTAGCAGAGAAAGAGGCATTTTCATGCCCAGTGCCACCAAGGCACCAGTGGTCAGAAAAGATGAAGGTTCAGAATAATTCTGTGATTTCTGAGTCCCCAACAACACAAGAATTACTTTAGGCATAAAGTCTGATAGCAAAGACAAACAGAGTTACAGAATGTCTAATGTCCCAGTGATTGTTGGTTTATCTTAACCAGTTACCCACAAAAAATGACAGATACAATGAATGACAGACTACCCCTTGGAATGCTAGCACAATAAAACCATTGAAGTGGTCACCACTTACCTTGTCTGAGTATGGTTCTTCAGTAAGATCAATGTCTTCAGACTGCAACTTGTTTTCTATCACCATTTCCAGATCCAATCCTCTGCTACAAGAGACTTTCCTTGCTGATGCAGGACCGAGCTTTACCACGTGCTGCTGAACACTAGCAGTCTCTGGGAGCTCCGACAGCCAGGGTGGCAGCGGGCTAGGAGGGCTACTGGGCTCCTGTTCAGAAGATGTCCTATGGACAGGTGCTCCATGACAATCAATGGGAGGGGATGAGCTGGTCTTTTTTACTGGCAAACATGGTGCTTCTGAACTTGAGTGGTTTCCAATTGTGGTCATGGGAGGATGATATAATCCATTTGAAAGGCGTTCTCGGCATTTTTTGGCAGGGACAGGTGGTGGCTGAGAAGGATTTTTTGGCTGCATTCTTGCCTCATTTGTGCCTTTTTGCTCAGCTTCTAGACCTCCCTTGAGGACTGGAGCATAATCAGCCCGTGCAAGCTCATGAAAACCTTTACTCTGTATTTCCAGAGGTGTCCTTGTTGCATGATGCATCCCTAAGGCAGGCTGAGCATCACAGTTTTTCAGGGGGAACGGAGCAGGCTTTCCACCTGCAGTCTCCATTACAGAGCAGTTCAATTCCTTAGCTCTTCCCTTCTGAGAATTAGCGGCTCCCTTGCCCTGCTTAGCCATGAAATCATCTACCTTACAGCTGCCTCCATGAGACTGAGGTGGCAAGGCAGAGCCAGTTGCCTTTTCAGCTAAACCCAGTGAATCCTGAGGGAAAGAACCTACTTTCTTGTTAGTGTCCTGTAAGTTAGTATTGGGTTCTCCCTGGAGATCATCCAGTGAGTGAGATCTTGGCCATGGATCTACACCCTGGGGGCCATCCAGAGTTTCATAGCTTCGACACACGGCAACTGGCAAACTTCTGCGATTCTTCTTCAGACCCGTGACAGCCAGAGGCTTGACAGAGGTCCTCAGAGCATGATGTGCACAGCTTAGCCGGCTTTCCTTTTCCCCTGGCTGGAGGGTTTCTATTGACTTGTTTAGTGGAAGCGTGGGATAATTTGATAGCTGGTTTCTGCTGAAATCCCTAAAGCTATGCTCACTTGCTGATTTTGAGGGCGGAAGACAGGTCCTTCGAGTTTTACCTAGAAACAAATAAATCCACCATTAAAAACATAACCTGAAGCATAAATAACAGATCACTTCTAAATGCGTTTGAAACAAAATTACTTATTCCCTTTTTGTTAATTCTAAATGTAGAAGAACTCACTGGCATTTCAAGCATAAGGATTTGAACTTCAGCTTTATTAGTAAATGTTATCTTTTAAGTAAACTACATCCAAAATCCTTAATATTCTTCCTACTCTCCAGTTTGCAGAGATTTGAGGTTCAGCTCATATAAACCATGTTCAATGTAGAAATACTGTATCCTACAGTTAGAACTGGTACCCTATACTCATTGTATGAAGTGGTTTGACAACCCACCCTGAAATAATTCAAAAGACCTACATTTTTTACTTCTTCTCTAATTTGTTTAGTATATAAATAATAATGTTCATCTTTTAATAAAGTTTACTAGTTCACATAGGATTTTTTAAAAGACCCTGTTTACGAATTTTTTAATTATACGCCAATAGCGTTATTTCACCTTTTAAATGAGCAGCAAACTATTTGCAATGGCCAGAGAGCAAGAAGTGCATGAAGACTAGTTTTGCATCAGCTCCTTTGGAAAGCTACTTTCAGGGATGGCAGAGTTTTATAGAAAAAGACCTTATGAAATGGAGAAGAGTTTCAAAAGGGAGTTTCAAGTGTGACTAATCTTAGTGTTAGTCTCAAGTCATAGTGCGTAATTTTAAGCAGTAGATGCTTTCTTCTTACACCGTTTGTCCTCAGAGCTTTATCCCGAAAGAAGTTCCGTGCTTGGCTTTTGAATAATATACACTGTTCACCTTGCATATGAATGAAAGAACCTGTTTAACCTAAAAATATAAACACCTTGCTTTTTCTTGCATCTTACTCTGCTCAAGGAGTTTAAAAAACAAAGTATACAGAAAACTAGCAACTAGCAAAGAAAATGGAGTTTACATTTAAGAAGATATAAGGAAAGCCCTCTCACCAACAAAAGTTAAAATTAATGTGAGCCCATAAGGATGAATGTGAGCGCACAGGAGCTCCTTTCTCAGAAGCCGTACAGTTCACAGTTCAACTCAAGCTGAATATCACCATTTCCCCAAAATGCTAATAGAGACACATCCCACACTAATGTTGTCTCTTGGTGCTACCTTGAGTTCAGGTTACTCAGAGAAGTAGCAGAAACAACCTCCCTGTATCCACCTTTCCATGGGGCTAGGCCACTGCCTTCTGAAAATAACTTGCAATCACATTAAAAAGATGTGTGAGAAATGTTACATTCATTTTTTAGTGTCTCCAGGCTCTAATGTCAATATGTAATGAGCATGGAAAGGAGTGTTCTCTTTCCATTATTTGTATTTCCTAGCATATGCCTGACTTGTGCAGTAACTCACCCTATTGTCACCTAAGCTTGCTGTCACAGCTCACGCAACAAAATCCATGTGCCTTCTTTTCAATCTCATATATTGATCAGGGGTTACACCAATTTTAGGAAAGGAACCTCAGCACTAAAAGACAATTTGTGAAAAACCCTACGACTGTGCAATATAAGCTCTTACTGAAGCCACAAGGGTATCTAGTAAGCAGCATTTAATTTCTTTAGAAATGGGGTATGTCTGTGTAAAACCAGTAGCCTGGGAATGAAAAAAAAAGAAGAAATGGGGAACAGGAAAAGGAAGGGGAAAAAAAAAAACAAGAAAAAAGAAATTTTGTGAAAGTAAAATCAAATATTTAGTTCATTCCAACCCTGTTAGGCATACATATACAAATGAGGTGAGAATGGGAGGAAGTTCAAAATATTTTGTCTATAACATATATGACCAAACATGCCATATTGAAGCTCTCTGCTTCAGAATGGTTTAAAAGATAGTGCTGGGTTCAATGCTATTGCTTTGTACAAAAGACAGTGGTTGAGAATGTAATTTCTTTTAATGTGATTTAAATGAAGGGGGGAGCTATGATTTATTTCTCTTTATTCATCTATTCCTTCCCTCCTCCTAACTGCCAGGTATAATTTCATTATGCTTCTGAGACACTAAAAGAGGAAGGTAGTATTTCCTGAAAACAGATTTTAAAATATATTTTTAAGTTGTTTTCTCAAAGTGGAGAGTTATATAAATAATGTCCACAAAGGTAACATTCCCTACCTTAAGAAAAAAAAAAAAGAAGACAACCTGAAAGGGTTAAAGTGTATAGCTAGTAAAGTTTAAACCACATTTTTAATGTTAGGGTTTTTGATAATAACTCAGTCTTATGAATCCCTGGTACAGTTATGCAGTCTAATGCCTTTCATAGGGGTGTAAACCATAGAGGCCTTTCTGATTTAAATGCGTGCAGAAGGACACAGATGTCTGGGTAAAAAATAAGATTACAATGGTGGTCCTTGCACAAAAGGAATGAAAAGTTTATATTATTTCCAGGTTCAGTTCAAGCTACAGGCAATAC
The DNA here is from genome assembly GCA_013400735.1 of Pomatostomus ruficeps. Taxonomy (NCBI): domain Eukaryota; kingdom Metazoa; phylum Chordata; class Aves; order Passeriformes; family Timaliidae; genus Pomatostomus; species Pomatostomus ruficeps. The sequence goes on from VYZT01047442.1 coordinate 87,053, forward strand.
TTAAAGTCTTCTGTTTGATGTTATGGTGCATTTCTTGCTAAACGAAGCACTGTCCACCTCCCATGATACTTCTTGTTATTACCTTACAGGGAAGGAACTTTTCAACTCCGTGTCACCATCGACCTCAGAAGAATGGAGACTATCTTGGGGAATCTTTCTAGAGGTACCATAGCTACAGCAAAAAATTTTCAGTGTTTCTCATAGTATTTTTTTTCTTATGGAAGATGGTCCTCAGAAATTTAAATATGCAAAACCAGACACAGAATGCGGTGTCCAAATCCCAGATTTTATTAACTTTGTTTTGGCATTGCCTTCTGTGGCCTATATTTTGGGTGCATTTCAAACTGCTCTGTTGACACAGCAAAGATGATGGCCCCTTAGGCAATACCGGCCTCATTGCTTTTTCTACGATTACAAACCGGTAGAAATGCACATTACATTAGGCAATGTGGCCACCTGTTCTATTGCTTCCTTTTCTGACTAATCAGGACTGAATGCTTAAGTGCTTAGGATGCCTGCCTGGTACTATGGGCATCTGGGCTTCAGTTTCTAAACAAATCAGAGCACAACCTAATCCAAACCTGATAAAGGCCTGGTTTGTCTGCTCATTCAAGTCTGCACATTACATGTGCAATTTTATCTCTTCACATCCCCTTGAACAAACTATACAACATAACAAGTAAAGGTTCAAAGCAGCCAGGCATAAACAGGGATGGGAATGACCTACAGGAGTAATTAATAGGCCTTCTCAGACTAGCAGAGAGATGACCTGAAAAGGAGTATGACAGAGGTCTGTCAGGTATGGAAGTTCTAAGGAAGACCAGGGACGTTCATAAGAAGTTTCAGGAAAATGGATGAATGCCAGGAAAGAGCACCCAAATTTTGAAGTCCTTAAATGAGACATTCCCCAAGAGTGTCCTGGGAAGCATCAAATACACATGCTCTGTTCCTATACCAATCTGTAGCTATCTGCTTTTGGCCAGCCCTGTGCAAACCAGATTTCTAATATGGTTTTCAAATGCACCTCAGACTGCTGATGCCTGCACACAAAACAAGCCCAATAACTTCACAATTGTCACAAGCCTAAGGGCCAGCTTGTTCTCTCTGCCCTGTTTCTATATGGACTAATTGTCTGATTATGGATGGTTACCTTCCTGCTCTGAGGTTTTTCCTGTCTGACACTGGATAGATCACAGACTGCATGCTCCTTGCTCTCTGTGAATTGAAATAAAATCACAGTGCTGCTATAAGTACACTGTGGATACCTAAGAGAATATCCGAATATTTCTGCAATGGGACCCAGAAAAGTACTTACAAAAGATACTCTGCTATAGTACATAACAAACCATTTTCTATCCAAAATGAAAGAGCAGCTCTGAAATCTTGAACTGATACCAAAAGATCCAATATCAGCCCCAAACTGGACACTGTACTAGTCATAAAAATATTAAGCATAACCATTCCCCAGAAAATCTGAAGACTGGTTTCTTCTCAGAATGCACTTCCCCTTTATGAAGTGCTGACCTGCACATTATGATATTTATACCAGACAAGTGACTATCCTAAATGAGAACGGAATGTATTTTGAAAAAAATATGCATATAAACAACTATGGACCATGAACTTTGCAAAGAAAGTGGAGCACATTTCAGATTAAATAGCCTTGACAAAATCTCTGAATGAATCAAACACTCTTTTCATAATGGTTTTCAAAACAAGCACTAAATGCATTTGTGAGCAAAAATGCAGAAATGCAGCAAGTCATACATAAAAAGCAATATAAAAATCATGAGCATTTCACATTCTGGAAAACTCAGACAGAAATATTAGTTTAAATGTAAGTATCCAAGCAGGCAATGCCAATTGCTTGCTAAAGGTTTTATTATATTGTTAAAATAAGGAAAATGTACAGGCAGCACTTTAACTTCAGTGTTACAGCTATTGTTATGATTGTACTTAGAGATAAAAAGAAAAGAAAATTGTCACATATGCCATATATTTAGCTATGATTCTATATCAGCATGCCTAGTGGATGTGGATTCATATTCAAGAAAAAAGCCTCCCCACTTTCAGGAATTTAGCATACAGTCAATTTCAGGCATTCAGCTTCAAAGCAAATTGCAATTTTCTTCAATAAATGGCTATTTTTCAGTGGCAGACTAACAGAAAATGCACATACTAAGAGAAGGATTTTTAGCTCATTTTAAATTGGAAAAATGGCCACTATAAGGGGTGTATAGACTCCTTTTATTCTGTTCTTGGTTTCCTATTTATGGTGAATGTTAGCAGTGAATCTAGGCAGTCTGAGCCCAAGACATGGCTCAAATGCTTGGAGTGAAAATGCCTAACTCAAACCGATTTCAGCTTCTTTAATATTTCGTCCCTAATGACAAGTTTAGACCATCCCTGAAGCAAAGCATGCTCAATCAGCACAATAACCTGTTTCTTCAGATAAGAGACAGCAATCTCTATTATCATCATCTGCCTTAGTAACTTTTCAGTCCATCACCTTTCACTGATGCAGGATAAGGCAATGGGAACTGATATCATTAGCATTTTTTCATAGTCTATGTCCTTGCCAACTTCTCAGCAATTTAACTTTCCAGCGTTCATACACTAAGAAGTCTTAAATCTCTGCAGCTGGGTTCTCATCAGAGGACAATGCAACATGCAACACAAAGCAAACAGAAAAATGTGGCCTAAAACAAAGAACGTTTTTTCTTAACAACTTTTGTATGGGTTCAAAAGAAATCCTCCTAATCTCAGCAGAGTTCAGAGATTTCTCCACTAGTGGTCCCTCAGACTTGGGCTGTCAGTGTGCAAGCAATGCAAGCCTCATGAGGCACAGTGGCACAAGAATATGATTGGGAGTGGAGAAGGCAGGGGAATGGCAGTGAGAAAGACTGTTGCTTTAGGATCATAGAAGAAAGACTATTTGTGAAATGTGATCTGTTTCCTACCAATGCAAATAAATAAATTAGAAACAGTAGCAGAGAAAACCAGTGGCTCAAGCCAAGAGGGAAAGAGGTAGTCAGGGAAAAGGTCAAAGTCAAGTAGGAAGTAGCTTGTGTTAGCTAGGAACAGGAGCAAAAGTATATGAAGTTATCTACAGGAAAAAAAAGACTGCAGGAACTATAAGGCTCATTGCTGTCACCATTACCGTTCTCCAGGTTTTCACTGCTTTCGTAGCAGCCAGAATCCCGAGGAGAGCATCCAGTTAGGCCTTGGCCTTCGATGAGAAGTTTCTCCTGAGATCCTGACTGGTCGCTGTTACCTAGAGGATGTGAGAGTACAGTGAAAAACAGGCAAACAGAAAATGTGGCTGAACTTCTCAACCTTCCATTTCAAACACCTTTATCTTGTGTGTCCAGAGAAGGGTAGCACAGCTGGTGAAGGGTCTGGAGCACAAGTCTCATGAGGAGCAGTCGAGGGAGCTGGAGGTGTTGAGCCTGGAGAAAAGGAGGCTCAGGGGAAACCTTAATGCAATTGTAGAAATTGCACTATTGTAGCCAGGTGGGGGTTGGCCTCTTCAGCCAAGTAACAAACAATGGGACTAAAGGAAATGGCCTCAAGTTGTGCCAGGGGAGGTTTAGTTTGTGAATTAAGAAAAATTTCTTCAATAAAAGGTGGTCAGGCACTGGAACAGGTTGCCCAGGGCAGTGGTTGAGTCACCATCCCTGGAGGTGCTTCAAAGACGTGTAGATGTGGCACTCAGGGACAGGGTTTAGTGGTGGACTTGGTTGGACTTGCTGAACCTAAAGGTCTTTACCAACCTAAATGATTCTATGATCTTCTCTATTGTATTATTTATATCAGAAAAGAGTGAGCATTAGGAAAAGCCATCACAAATGTTGGAAACATTCATCCTGTTTGGTAAATGATTACCAACAACCTCAGCAAGAGTGTGAGGGAGCAGCGTGGTACTCAATGAAAGCAGAATGGAATTCCTGTGTGCCTCAGCTGCCTTGGGGCCAAGTCCTGCAATTTACCACCACAGAAATTTATTTAAAATGATTGTGTCAAAGTTCTTTCTAAGACTTAAAAAAACCTCCAACACCCAAAACAGACAAAAAGAGCTGAAAAGAACCAAGTCAAGTGAAAAAGAATAAAATCTTAACTCTGAATTACCTTCCAAAAGACCGGGAGAAAGGATCAGGAGTGAGTCTGACATATTAGATACTGTCCCTTAACAAAGCATATAGCGACATGAAGGAGGCTAATGGTGCCAATTCCTTCCTTAGTCTATGCAAAAAGCCAGCACTCAAGTGTGGTCCATCCAGCTTGTATACACTGGATTCCAGGAATTTACCCCCAATGTTTTGTCAGAAATCTGATTTTGTAAAGAAGCTAAATCTGGAGCTGAGGATACAGAAAACCAGTGTCATGATACAAGAATACAGTTTATGCCGTGGTATTTTTTCCCCTGCAATAAAATGTCAGAAATGGCTAGTCCAATTCCTACTCTCAGCACATGACAGGCAATTATGGAATGGAATTACGTGCTGTTGCCCCTCCCAGATTCCAGCTGTCTGGTCTCCACTTCTTTCTCCTCATCATCCTGACTTGGAGCTGGAATTTGTACTTTCCAACCACCAAATCTTCAAGTTTTCAAACCAAAATTGAAGGGTCCTGAAAAAAAATTATTACTTCAGGGAAGTTTAGCATTCTTGGTAAGTCTGCAAATAATGAAGAGAAGCTCATCTTAGGTGACAAAAAGCTACTCTGATATAAGTAAAAAGAAACTAATTCTGCAACTGCAATTTTGTTGGGAGCTAGAGAAGGGCAAGGAGAGAGTGGATGCCTCTTTGGGAAACAAGCAAGAAAGCTACACAGGCCACACAGCACTGTCTAAAGATACTAACCACACATATTGCTGTAATTGAATTAAGCACTGCCCACTTAATAACAGCTGTTTAAATTGCTGCTATGGCAGTTTAAGCTAAAACATAAGAATTTCCACAAAAGTAGCTGAGAAAGCCCTCACACAATCCATTCTACTGATTCTGCTCGGTGGATACCAACCTGCTACTGACACTTGGGGATGAAGGGCAAATTCAGTACTGTCTTAGGTTGCTGCAGCTAGGCTCTGCTTACTCCTGTGCAGCAAAGACACCCTCGCATTTCATTGCCATGGCTTACTCCACTTTTCCTTGTCTTTCCAACCACTTACCCAAGACCATGGGTTCAGTGAGCAAAACTGCACTACTGTACATAGATAGACAGGTCACTGTTTTTCACTCTTTGCACTTGACTGATACATTTGCTCCCTTTTAAAATTGCTGTGTTGTCATGTGCACAACCTGAAGCTACCTTTACAATCCTGCAATTAACAGTCCACGAATCATAAGCTTGTGCAGATGAAATTAATTCACATTGCACTTCTCCACAGCTCTCTGGGCTTTGCTTTTTTTTTACCCTTGATAATCTTAATCTCTTCCCCGTAATCTGGAATTTTTTCTTTCCTATTCTCCATGTCTCAGCCTCTTACTTTGAGTAGGTTATCTCAGGATTTATTCTTGAACATCACTATTCTAAAGCGTTATGCACTGTACCCTTCATACTAATTAAATAAGTTGGGTGGCAAGGCTTACATGGAACAGAATAATTCCAGCAGTACAAATGGAAGTCTTACGTCACTCCTCAAAAATCTAACATTACACAGGATTACTTTGGAAATAACTATATTTGGGAGAAAAAAAAAAGAGATCAAAATCCTGGAACAAGTTTTCTGCTTTAAGGGGTTCACAAGGTTCTTGGCAAAGCTCTAGTAAAACAAAACCTCAAACATCCCACATACTATCATATTCCTGAAGAAGTTCCACTGCTGTGAGGAGAACAGCTCTGTGCTCAGGATCTCGGATGTTCAGTTCATCCAAATCTTCTTCTTCTAAAAGCTTAAAGGTGTCCAGATCTTCATAACCATTGAACAGAAAAGTGGGCATGTGCTCCTATACAAAGGGAAAAAAATAAAGAGCTGTAAGACAACATATTTATTCAACTTACTTTGTCAATAAAGATACTGAAAGAGATTTTTGCAACCAGCAAGAAAAGCATTATTTAAGTACATGCAAACCAATGCACAACACCAAAATTATAGTATTCTAGTTTGCATAAACACTGCTCTGAGTTCAGGGAGGTAGCTGTGCCAGAACTAGAATGCTGCATGTACTTTTGTGTTTGGAATGCACTGTGTTAGATGGCCAGGGTATCACACTATCTGAAGGCACAACATGGCATGGCTCTGTATGAGGGGAGAAGTATGAAGGGTGAATGACAGCCACATCAACTTATCCTGAGCACTTCTAAACAGAAACAAGGAAGAAAATATCCACTTTAAAAACATGATAACTTGTTATTTTACACGTTTTTCCTTGCCTCTGGAGTGTGCTAGCCTGTGGTCATACTGTGCAATTTATGGTCTCTGCGTGCACATGACTCGCAGCCTGTGGCATTTCATTGAGCCTGACAGGCAGTTCTGCCTGGCTTCAGCTATTTTCACTCTGCAGCTAAGACCTGATTCTGCTAAGTAGCGTCACAGTCCTGAGGATTCTGAATCTGGTGTGCAGCTTCCAAAACTAACAACTGCAATGGTGTGGTCCCCTTCCCGTAAGCAAAAGTGAAGGGTAGGCAGAGAGAGAGAATTTGGACCTTCAAATTGATGCGATCCAAGAGATCCTCAACTGACTTGGGCTGGGGAGGTCTGCTTTTTCGGCGTCTCCTGGTGGGTCGCTTCGGCTTCTCTTCCTCTTCATTTAACACATCCACATAGATAAATTTGAAGGTGCCAACTTTGTTGTTCAACAGACCCATCCAGGTGCCCATGGGGGGTTTGCTGATTATATCAATGATGTCACCTTTCTGCATACCAAAGAAGCAAGAAAGCCATTTAGCTTTCTGATGGATAGGTAAGCAAACACACCCACCTGGATTTCCATGTACACAGGATGGACAACACACTTTAGTTTTCAAAAGGTTAACCACAGCTCTTGCAAAAATATCTGATTATACTTGTTTTACAAATGGAAGAAAAGGGAGTTAGGAGGCATGCCTCAGACCACAGAGCAAGTCAACAAAAGAACCTGGAATGGACCCTGGCTGTCTAGATTTACAAACCTGCTGACATCTCTGTAGAGCATCAGTGGTGTTTAGTACAAAAGTCTCTATGCTTGCACCTGTCTGAAATTGGTGCAAATAAGAACATGCTCAGTGTATATGGGCACAATTTCACATCAGATCTCCAGAGCAAGGGAAGCCAATGCAGAAGGAACCAACAAAGTTGCTTTTCCTAATGTCCTCCTGACCATAACAGAGAAATGGACACACAACTGCTTTTGCATGCCTCAAGAGATTATCTTACATACATCTGCATTAATAGGAATTAGCTGCCCTTGGAATTTTAAGTAATGAATGTAAGGAGTCAGATAGTTTGAATTGAATACAGCACAACTAAAAATAATCAAAGCTGATATCCAGAAAAATTAAAGGGGGATGACCACTCAGTTAGCAAAGTATTTCAATATTAACTCAAACCAAGTTATGTTAACTGAAATGCCTTTAAGAGACACTGTGTGCAGGTGCATGCACATTTCTTCCAAGAGTTTTCAAAATTTTTCCATTGAGGATTATTTCATTGTGGCAAACAAAGTACTTTTCCAGTCTTTCAAGCAAAACCCTTGCAAAATGGAAATGAATTCATGGCAAATCTTTAATTTTCCAGAAACTAAAGACACAAGTGACTTTCCCTGGATGCAGAGAAAGACAAGTACTTACTTCTGTTCTGTAACATTTTGCTATCATTCTATAATTGCTATGTAAGGAAATTTAAGATTTCCTTATATAGCAATTATATAAGACAAGTTAATGGGCTTCAAAAACACATATAAATTCATTAAAAGATTAAGAATTCTATAGTTATTGCAAAAAGCTCTTAATTTAGAATTTTAGCAAAATAAATGTTTGACTCCTTAAAACAGATATAGCTGGTACCTTGAGCTTCAGAGAATCTGTATCATAAGGACTCGGAGTAAAATCAGTGTGAACCCTGGCTCTTCCACAAAAAGGTCCTCTGTAAGGAGGCTCTTCATCATCACCGTCTTCTGATTTCACACTCTCCCTGTTGCTGGTTGAGGAATCTGTTGTGCTCACTGTCTGACCACCTGTGTGAGAGACATATTATCAGTTCACAAAAAAGTCTCCTTGTGAAGAAGCCTCAGAAACAGAGGCAAGACAGAAAATGGGTCTTCTTTCCACAAAACATGGTAATCAAAGTTAAAATTCCTTAAATCCTGCCATTTCTTATACACACCTATGGATAGGGGAGTTAGCAAATCTACTCTGCGCTCCTGTTTTCCTGAATTCACCCCCTTAATATTTAATCCAAAAGCTGTTTAACAAGTGTCTCATCTATGGTATGTCACAGGAGTTGGCATCTTCCTGGTAAGTTTTGCTAACAAAACTTTTGTGAGGAAAGCAAGCTGTGAAACCTGCAGAATCCCTCTCAAGTCTAGAAATGTGGTGAATAGTGGAGCAAGTTACCACCACCTATGTTCCATTTTAAGCTGTTTCATGTAGAGACAATCTAAACCAGAGAGGTTTTAAATACTCCTCCTCCTTTAACTAGTTAATGAGAGAAACTCAAAGTTTCTCTGGAGGGAGGGTGGGAAGCCCATCTGGAGTGCTCAGGAGACACCAAGTGTAAAGATGAGCCTGTTTACTACTGGCCAGGGATTGCAATTCTCACTTGGAGTGAGAATTACAATCCTTGGTCAGTAGTAAACAGGTTCATTATTCCATTACATTTATATTAGAATATTTATATTCTAATAGCAGGACCCAGCAGATAGAAAGCAGGATTTTCACTTTTTCAGGGTTCTGTATAAACATAAAGCAAAAACCCCCTGTCTTTGCACCAAAGAGCTTACAGTTCTTTGCAACCCCCTAATGACTAACCCATCAGCCTTTCTACATTTTAACCACTGTTTCTGCTTTGACTTTCTCTGATTCTGCTTACTGTGGAGATCTCAGCTCCCTGAAGCCACATAAACGGAGCAACGCAATTACAGCTGAACTTACTCATGGAGCTCTGACCACTTAAGGAGCTCCTCAGGCTCTCCACTGAGCCACCGGCTTTCAGCTTGGGTTTGTCCAGGGAGTCAGTGTCTGGTGGCGGTGACTGCGGGGAACCCGGCATGATCCCAGGGCTGGACTCCTGAAAGGGATTGGACCATTTCAGTTTGGTAAATGAACACAGGCTCTGATGGGAGCTGCTTGTCCACCTCCACGGGAAAAGATTCTGTTTTCCTGCTCTTTGCCACACAGGCTAAAACCTTCTATCTACTTACTTAGCAGCACCCAGCTGTGGTAGAAACTCCACTTTATTAGGCATGATAGTGGTGAAGGGAGCAAAGAGACCAGTCTGAAAAAGCTCGCATTGTAAGTAGAAAAAAAAAAAATTACACAAAACTCCCAATTCAAGGGTTTTCATGACACATGATATTTTTGCCAGCAGTACTTGCAAAACAACTAGTGCCAAATTTAGGTTTCTGAATCGGGATTTTGTACAAAGATGAACACAAACAAATCAGACAATGCAAGTGAGACATGAAGCAATGTTTTTTTGGGTTTTTTCAGTGAATTTTTTTATATCATTGCTCATTTACCTAGAGGAACAAAACAAAAGAATTAGCTAGAAAATGCAGCCTGTGTATAGTACAAATACTCATAAACATAAATACACAAATATAAAATGATTTTGCTACATGTGCAATAGGTGAGGCAATTTCTCTTTTCATTCAGTCAAACATTACAGAAAATCGAAAGGGTCTTTCCTAAATTGACATTCTGTCAGCCTTTGTGAAGCACAGTTAAAACCAAGCAGCAGATACTTGTAGCCAGCATAACTTTTGCTTGTTTTAATGCATGCAGAAAGACATATTGAAACATACTTTGAATCATGATATCTTAAAGTTATAAATATTTTTAAATGACTGTGCTTGTAAAGTTTGAAAACAAAAGAACTGTAGCTTGCATACAAGGATGTTTTGTGGAGATGTTGGTCATAGAACTTTCAGATGAACACTATTATTTGCATGCTGCAGAATCATTAGGAAAATCTCATCCCAGCATATGATTTCAGAGGTAAAGTCAATCTTGGAGACAGAGAGCAGAAGTATTTCTAAATCACTGTAAACCTGTTTCTCAAAGGATCCCTTTTTTTGGCAGACTTTGCAGAAGCGCACTGTAAAGCCAGTCAGACACCAACCCATCTTCTTATCAATATTAAATCATGTTACACCTTAAAATATTTTAACTATAAGTTGAAATTAAATAACCGTAAGTGTAGCACTGCCCCTGGTTATGAATAAGTATGGCTAATAAATAGTTCTGCAGGAAAGGGATTCTAATGTTGCAAAGCATGGCATAACACTGGGCACATTTCTGTCTCTCTCAGTGCCTCCGGATTCTTCACTGTTGGGGCTGTTACTATGGGATGTTAAAAACTGCTCCTTTTATATGCACTAAGGCTTTGCATTAAGAACAAAACTCCCTTTCCATTCCCAGTTCTCCATGCCTGCGAGCATCTCCCGCGGCCAGTCCGAGCCCACTTGGGGGCGGTGTTAACCAGGAAGAGCTCTGCCTTCCCAGCGGCTTTCGAACCCATTCCTTACACAATCCAAGCGGCAAAATCGGTTTTGAACAAATGCCGAAGATTTTTGACACTCCACTAAAGCAAGGAACCCAAAGTATACCAAAAGGAAAAAAGACAGCAATTGTGTTCCGGCCACTGAAATTCAAAGCCTAATTTAGAACTAATGTACTTAAGGTTTGCCTTTAAGGAAAGGCTATAAAAATCTGTAATGAAAGAACAATAGGAAAATCTTCTGTCAGATACTCCTTTCTGAGTAGACTGTGCCTCTGTTTTAATGGGCTGCTGCACAGGGCAAGCTATGATGGAGAAAAGATCTGTAATAGCAGAGAAGAGCTGTGTATGTGAAGTTATGCTGGGAATTTAAACTAGGGTGTAAATTGCAGATTAAATACATTACTGTGACCCTGTGCCACAAACTGGTTCCCTTAATAAATTATGATAGAAAAGAAATGGAAATAGAGAGTGAGATGTGTAGTGCCATCAATGACAGACTTCTGATGAGCTACTTAAATGAAAATCTGAAAATGCATTTTCCATGGTACTGGCATCTATAGGAAGCCATTTCACAGTGAGGGATTTTATAAGAACACAGGAATAAGTCACACCACAGAGTCTTGTCAGAAATTTCTTCAGAGATGCCTTGATGCATGGGAATCAATATCGATTATCACTTCTACATTATTAAGTGGATTCTACTGCAGACCTTACATACCTGCTCAGACAAAGAGCTGCTGTATTTTTTTGACATCCTTTTCTTCATGGTTTCTTTTACAGACTTCACCTTTTTGCCCAGAGATATACGAGAGGCAGAAGGTGATTTGATCACTTCTTTATAAACAAATTCTCCTTCTTTGCCCTGCAAAATATAACAGGATTTAAGCCTTTAAATTAGAAGAGCCATTTTTCCCCCAGTCAGCAGTTATTGCAGAGGTGTCCAGGCGGACACAGGACAGCAGCACAGTGTCCTGTTGCCTGCTCCAAATTCACTGTTGAGACCTTGTGCAAACCGCTGCAGCAGTCCACTGTAGTTTACGCTTAAGGCCTGATTTGTAAGCTTTTTGTGAAAGTACTGTGTGTAGATGTATTGGGGACTCTTAGGATGCCTTTATCCCTTTGAATTTCAGGTAAATATTTGATCTGATAGAAAACCCCATGGTTTCAGGCTAAGCTTTCCTGACAGGACACACAACAGCAGTTGTGGCTCATGTTGGTCAATACTACAAAGAGTTTTAACAGGAATAAAGGTAGCTCTGAGATCCCAGCCAAGTATATATCTCTCTGTGTGTATATATACATATATGTGCACTTCTACATTTGGCTACCCAAATTTACTTTTTATTTTCAGACAGGCATTCTGCTAACCTCTGTGGTTTTACTGCGGACCATAAAAAAAAAGCAAAAAAACCAAATAGCACCAAAAAAGGTACTAAATCCATTAACCATGGTAGGTTAAATTTGCACTGCTTTTTTTAAGGCACACAACAGGGTACTGATGAACTAAATTAGCTGCTCCATATATAGTGGATGACAAAGACCAGCAGCTTTGAATGCATTTAACCTTTTCTAAAGCAGCTTAGGATACCAGGCACTTACCTATGCCACAAGTACATACTTAAGGTGGATCAGCCAACTTTTTGCCAAACTTGTATATTTCAGTCCTTATTCAGATTGTCCAGGCAGGACATTAAACACGGTCTTATGTTCTACTCTGTTGCAGGAACCACTGAGTAATGCAGCTCTATTAGAGCTACTCCAGCCATCCTCCATTGGCAAGGGTGCACCAAAAATCACAGCACAAAAAAGGACCAAATCCATCTAGCAAAGAGGTTGACTACTGAGTTTGGTCTCTGACTTGGTTCAATTTAGCTACATGAAGATAGCAAACCCTAAAATAAATGTACTCTATATTGTACATTAAAGATTTAGCTTTTTCTCCCCTACATTTATGTATGTTTTCTACTTCACTAATGTTCTTATAAAAATCTCTGAAATTCAACTGATACTTCATTTCTGACAATATGTTGCTTTTCTCCTTACAAGTTGTTCGCAGTCAAAACTTCTTTGGTAATTTTGGTCTTTTGCCAGAAATTAAGGACAGCTTTTTGCTTAATCTTTTTTGAAAACAAACCTTCTCCTTAATGGACTTACATGTTTTCAAGAAAAAAACCCCTTTGATCCACATATATTGTTCTAATGCACTACCTCTCCCCCACTACTGACGCTCCCAGGGATAAATATAACATCTAGACTTCACACTTTCTTATATTAAAACCAATATGATCAAAACAAGTATCTATGTTTAAAGATAAACACTGTAAGTTCAGAAGTTAACTTTTTTACTGAGTTGAAAACTCATGAGTAAATAACCACCTACAGATTTAGCAAATTTAGGGGTAATTTATGATGTTAAAAAATAATAAGACAACAAAAACCATGCCCAAAACATCCAGCTGACATAAAAACTAATATAATGCTGGCATACAAAATGTTTGATAATTTAGACTTGATTTAAGGGGACAGAAAAGTTATCATAACCAATGCTGAAACAGAAAAGAAAAACATACATGGGCAAAAGGAAAAAAATATGTTTGCAATTTCATTTGATATAATGTTCTGGCTCATTTCTGTTCTGTTATTTTTGGCCACAAGCCAACCAACAGTAAGAGTAACATAACATGAGTAACATAAAATGGAATTAATTCTCAGGGGACTTGGTTTTTTTTAAACACAAGAATGCTCTGAAATCAACTGTGCAGCACCCAGCACAATGCGATCCTGGTCTACTCCAGAGCTTTGAGATACAATGTGAAAACAAATAATGAAATTCTTACATAATGATTTCCATGCTGATAATTTGCAGATCTTCAGCAAAGTTAGCCTCATCATTCCAAATAGTAAATACTTTTACCAAGAAAGTATAGCAAGCATAAGTTTTGCCTCGGGTGATGCTCTGAGGAAGTCAGACATAGGAATAGCCCACAGACGTGCCCCCAGATCTGCTCTTTGATCACTTGCTCCTACCTCTTTACACATACTGTATATAAATACTTACACACACGTGGATATGGGTGGGTATGTTATTCTCAAAGCTAAGGAAGTTTGAGGTTGACAAAGATACTCTGTTTTCTTGGATCCCCAAACTATTATTACAGGCCTAAATTACACTTCAGTCTATTATAACTCTACTGTGCATTTCATTTTATGCTATTTCAAGTCTGCACCTTCTCAAACTCACCATTTGGTCAGAACTGTTTCCAATATGAAGGGAACGATTTGTCAAATCAAAGCCTCCAAAGCTACAGGTTCTCTGCAAAAAACCAAAGATAGATACAGTTTTATCACCGCGATCAGCTTAGAACATCTGTGATTTGGAGAACACCAATTAAAACACAAATGTCTGCAGAAATGGAAAGAAACAAACAAAAAAAGGGATGAGAGATTATAAATCAGGAAATCTGTTGTAAAGCAATATGAGTCTCTCTTTTCCAGAGACAACTCCTTGGCCTAAGGTCTGCTGCTGTTGAGTCATCTACTGCCTACTCCTCTTTATAAAAAGAAAAAAGACTTTCTGGTCTGAGGAAACTGTTGATCTTATGCATCAAGTTTTCCAAGGTGCTGGCAACTCCATCTCTTCACTCCCATCTGCCTTCATAAGTAAGTCCACAGCAGCATTGAAACAGAGAACTACCAATCTTCTAAACCTTCTAAAGCATTGAACAACCTACTGTGTGAATAGCTGCATCGGCCGCATTTCCACTGAAATACAGGGAATCACTGGAAGCCTAGTAGAGTAAGCCCTTGGTAAGAGGTGGGAAAACCCAGCCCAGCTATCCATAAGCATTGTGTCCCCAGAGACTCAGCAAGCTTTGATTCCAGATTAGGTACTTCCAGCTTTTTCTTTGCAATCCAAGAGTAATAAAACCTGACCAATGAACAATTGAACAGTATGGCTGCACAGTACTCAAGTAACTGGCCCTGGCAGAAGTCTCATGGGGCAATGCAGGGAAATTAAGGTATGGAAGTTACAATTAACTTGCACAACTTCAACTCTGGGCTCCGAGTGTGGTTTTGAAGACAGGCAGATGCCTACTCTAAGTATTCTTTCCAGAGCCGGAGTTGAGATAAACAAGAGGCAGAAGATCAACACTTGTGAACCAGAAGTTCTTAGGGCCTGAACTACCCAACAGAGTAACTTCAAAGACACTTCAAGAATCAATTAGGTATTGATTAGGTTCAGACCTACAAGGGATTGTGAGTCAGTGAAGACCCAGAACCTCAGAACTACCAGCCTGGTTTTTCTAGGAAGAAGCAACCTGTATAAACTGTGACACTTACTAAACAATTATTAGAATTAATCCTTTTAAAGTAAACACTCTTCCTGTTCACCACTTAGAAGCATACATATTAATAGCTATTAAAAGGTTTTATTTCTAGCTTCTTGCTGCTTACACCCAACAAACCTGGATGACAGTTTTTGTACCCACCACAACTCTAGTGGAACTCAAAGCCAGCTTTGTCTCGGCCCCATACACCCTGAAGAGAGTGCTATGATGTAGAATTTTTCTAAGTTTTTTTTTTTCCAGAAGGCAGTGTGACTATGGCGCAGGTTTTGAAAGTTGTTTTCAGAAAACATTTGAGAGCAACCACAAGTAAGATCAGTTTCTAAAGCACAGCATGTTTAGCTAGGAGTAATTTGGTTCTTCTGTGAAGGACCATTTTAACTAATCCTACAGCCTATGGTAATCCCAGCAGCAAAGAGAGGACATCTGGAGCTGCTCTGAGCAAACTTGTCTGACAAACCAACCAGAGCTCCTCCTAAAGAAGTCTTCTCGGAGAGCAAAACAACTGCTGGTTAAAAGCTTCTGAGGAAATTCACCTTATCCTTATTAAGGATGCTTGCTGTTTCACTATGGACCTCCCCATACATTTAAAATTTAACTTTCACCTTCAGATTCCAGTAGGGACCCTGGCAATACTGCACCAAACAAAAGGTCTGTGGATGAGGAGAGGGATATTCAATGGAATGGCCATGCAATCAAAAATATTATTCTTTTGGGAGAAAATAAAAACTGATGCCATTTGAAAATTTCATGCATGTCCAGGCCACTGAAACAAATATAAATGACAAAAATGAATGGCAAGGCAAGACAGAGTGACCAGTTCCACTTAATACATAGGCATTGCAATTTCCCTGAGGTTGCAGCAAACAAACATCAAGCGTTTCTAGGAAGGAGCAGCATTAGTTGAAGCTTGTCAGCTATTTGCAGTTTCAGGAAGAAGTGCATTGAAAAAGTTAATAAGGGCAGCAGGTCTCCAACATTTATCCCATTCAAACAAGGCTGGAGTAGCAGCTGACTGAAGAGTTCCTCAGCAACAACAAAATGTTATTAATTTCTCCTTTAACTGTATCTCTGTAATTAAGCAAAGGTCAGTGCAGATGGTTTTCATAATGAAATTACTACAGCGAGACAAGACTAACTCATAAGAAAAACTGAAAAGTTTGTTTCTGTCATCTGTATTTACCAAGACAGTTTTAGAGGGTATTTTTAATTATGGGGCATCTCTAGAACATATGAGTATGCTTTTTGGTCCAAGACAAGCCTATTATTCAATCCATAGAAGGACGAGCAAGGTTTCTCTTATCATTTTAATATCCTTACAGGAAAACAACATCTTCTGAGTACAATGTCTGTACCAATAAACAGTGTCCTGTGAGGGGCAGGGTAAGCAGTCAAAGCAGAAGAAATAGTCAAGCTGCCAAGGGAGAATGATCATGATACTGAGTAGAAAAAAAAATCAATATTTTGTGGCCAAAGAGTAAAATGTGAACCATGAAGGCCTGGTCACCTCCCACAAGTTATTCAAGGAGACTGTAGCTGTCACTCTTATACCTTATACCTGAAGAAATTAAGCAGAGACCTCTCAAAAAAGCCCAATCTGTTATTTAGGAGGAAAAGCTGTTTCTACTGTACTGTTCACTGGAATATCTTGCTAATGTTACGGGTGCACTGCTGTTTCCATCCACTGAAGTAGGAAACATTGTCAACTAGACAACAGACTGAGTGGCTGGCTCAGCTTTGGAGATCTGGCACCAAAGGCAAGTTCCTAGGAAACTCAGAATCATGGTTAATGGAACTGCCAAAACTGGGTCATGTAATCAGGAAGCAGCTTTGGATCCCTCTGGAGTGTTCAAATCACTTAATTTCTCTCTGTAAGCACATTTTTCTCTTTTGGCCACCTTTCCATAATGCTCTGAAGGAAGGTGCCACCTTCATTCCATGCTAGACAGAAGGAGCAGTAGTGACACTTCTGGTTGTGGTGAGCAGCAAGCAGGAAGGCAGTGACTACCGAATGCAAAACTCCCTGTCTTTCTGCAGCTGTGTATGTAAGGGAAAATACAGATTGGGTGAGTGAACTGATGAGATGCAATCTGAGAAGGGAAGGGCCAATTTAAGGCAATGACAGCTGAAGAGAAATAGAGCACAGTAACAATACTCTATTACTCTGAAAATATTGTTCATCTCTTGGTACCTCTTGAAGAGAATACTGACTCCCAAAGCATCACAAAGAACATATATATAGTGTCTCAAACCTTCTCTGTTCACCGGTGATCTCTATTTCTGCACTAGGTGAATTTAAAAAGCAGCATTCTATCATATTTTCTCACTCTCACTGAGTTATTCTGTACACACCAAAACGGCAGACTCAACAAAACTTCTCTGACAAGGTTACATCAAGCTCTTCCCTTATACCTGCATTACAGTGCTTAAGAGTTTCTAATGGTAAAGAAAGCAGAAGCACTGAATATTAGTTAAAAGTACAAAGCAGAAAGTGTTCACTGCAACCTCACAGAAATTGGAAGACCACCTTCATGGCAACTTTTTGACTCACAGACTTTTGGTGGATTCTCAAGAGAACCCTTTTAGTACAGCGATCCACTGTGGCAGCCCACTTCCTCTTGGCCTCCTCATCCTCCTCCAGCAGGCATCTCCTCAGGTCCTGCTTGTCGGCCTTGCTCAGGGTCCTGTCAGTAACGGGACGCACCAGCTGTGAGAGGTTGAGGTGACTGTACAGACTTCTCTCCACCACATAGGTAATATTGAACTCGCTGACAGAGGTGCGCCCTCGTAGCCTTCTGTTTGGGAAGCCACAACCTCCACCCCCTTTCGTTTTGTGCCGCAGTAATTGCAGGTCGCAAGTTGTGGGGGATGCTCCTTTCCTAGCAGGGCGCTGGCAAAGAAAAGCTCTGGAACAGGAATAGTTAGTATCCATTTTCTTCAATCGGATCTGCTTCCTTACACTCTGAATCTCCTCCAGGGACACCAGAAGATGGTGCTTGTGCCTGTTGCTGTCATAAAAGCAAATGCTTTCTGTACTTACCCCATGGCTCAGCGAGCCGAGGCTCTTCTTCATTTCCCCATCTGTCAAGGAGCGGCAAACTTTCTGGGACTTCTCCTCTTCTGGGTAAGAGAAAAATGTCCCCAGTTTCTTGGGAGGCTTGATAAGGCCACGGTTATCAGTTTTGCTGAAGGTCTTCACCAGCTTCCTGTTAGCTCCCCATGTATCAAGACTGCTGGATGAGGGAGAAGTAGTAAGTGAGTCCAAGTCATCCTCTGGCTGCTTTTCACAGGAGTTGTCAAAGTAGAATTGCTTCTTGTGAACTCCAGAGTAAAGTGCTGATCTGTCATCCAGTACAGGAGAGTTGTCAAGTGAGTGCTCTTCCACACCTACAGGGGGCAAAAGTAGCACAATGCTTGTCATTGTTCATAATTCTTTAAGATGTTTCCCTGTAGAGTCTTATTGTATTTATTCACGATATCACCCACTCAAATTGGAAGAAAACTGATCTTGATGTAAATTGCTCAGAAGTTATTTTTGAGTGGAAAAACCTGAAGCAGTTTCTTCCATTTGTGAAGTGAGAATTCTGGGATGAGTTAACAACAGACAGAAGACAATATCCTGGAAGTAAGCTCATCGTTATTTTAAGTTTCTCTCTTTCGTCTGCAGCTAAATAAGACCACAGATGTTCTCACTAACAACCCCTTAAAAGCTGGAACTGGGATCTGTTTCTCATGTTTTTCTTCTGATACTTGCATACGATGCTCAGCTCTAGTGAGCTTACAATAGGTCAGAAGTATACCCAGGCATTAAAACCCAAACAGGTACCTCTCAGGTCCAGTTTTCTAATAACTAGTGCTGCCATGACTGCAGAAGGGAGTATTTTTTGCAGAAAGTTATGGAGCTGAACTCCACGATGAAATTCAAAGTTCTGGGTTTTTGATGGGGGAAGAGGCACCAGTTTTAATCACACAGAATTTATTTAGCAGATGCAAAAACAAATAAGTAGGTCAAACTGCAAGTGTGCCAATTTCAACAGTGTCCTGGTAATGACAGAAACACTTGGTTTTCACCAAATTTTTCCAGAAAATATTTCACAGGAATATTTTGCAACGTAAGTACCGGACATGGGCAGATAGCCAGGTTTTCTTTTTGGGGCGGAGAGAAGGGAATAAAGGACTTGAAACTGCAATTCCTTTTCACATTTATCATATAAAAAACTTTTCTCTGGTGTTTTCTTTTGAGCAAAGTATAGGCACAGATTTTAGATGCAGTAACAATGTAAGAGTCAAAAAAAAAAAGCACACATCCTCCTCTGTCTCCCTGACAAATTTCACAGCATTCATAGCTATGTATCACACACACACAAGTATGACTGTATTTATTTCTTGCCAAAATAAATTTCTTGCATGACCTAACTTTGCCTTCATCTTTGATTGCCTCCATGGTCTTACAGCAGAGCTAAAATCAATAGGCATCAGAACCATTACCAAAATACCTACAATTTACTAAACTCGCTCATTCAATAACAAGGGACACCTTTCACGATGACAAATTAGCAGCCCTGTATAGGATTCCTGCCTCACCTTCAGTTCACTCTGTTGGCAAAACGTATTTGTTGAAACCTAAGATGGTATTTTACTAAGATAAAGCTCACTGTCACACTGAGGGATAGTGGATCACATCTGACATGAAACTTTCACTCTTGAGAGATTTATTGGGATAGGTTTGTAGATTGGAGTCTGGTTTTGACACTACTTTCCCTAGACTGTCCAGCTTGCTCTTCTCCCCCTCTACATTTAATTTGAACAGAAAATAGACATTCTCCTGGGACTGACTATGTACTGATAAACAATTTTAGTCCACTAAGTAAATATGTTTTTAAACAGCTTGTAAAATATGCATTGTGTGTCAACACTGTAACAGATGTTATTTGGAGTGAGTCCATGACACAAAGCCATAATGACACAGATGTAGATGTGATGCGTTTTTAAGTGCTATATAAGAATGGTGCCCAGGAATTAGGAAGTTTCAGTTATTTAGCTCACTTAGGAGCAGATTAAGACAAAATACATATGGATTCAGATATTGGCACATTCTAGTGAGTATCAGCTCAGCCAAATGTACATTCATTGAGATAACAGAGGCAGTAATAGAAATGTGGCAGAAGAATCTGAGACTAGTGTGCTTTTCTTTCAAATCTACAGGAACACATAAGGGAAATTGGGCAAAGTTGTTCTTTGTGAAGAAATTTTTGAGAAGGATTATGCAGAATCTTTCTTCTAGAAAACTCCATGTCAGTTTTCAAAGTAAGTCTACTCTTACACTATACTAAAGGCTGTTGAACTTTAATGAATTTATTTAAATTTTACTGATGTTACTCAATCAAATATTATAGCCACTCCCCAAAACCTGGTCACCTATGAGATGCCATTACTTCACATTCATAACATGGATTCAAAGAACCATAGCAAACAGCTCAAGAACCAATCCAGTCAACTGCAGGTAACTTGGAAGGCCAGACAGCAATTCCAAATCTGATCACCCTGTTTCTTGTGATCTTGCATAGTCCTCTGACATACCCAAATGGGAATACTCACTTATATTATGAGAGATTGGGATGGACAACATTTATGAAGCACTTTTAATTTGCCATATGAAAACTTGAGCGTGGAGTTTCCTGAAAGGAAAGTCATAGATATCTACTGCTAAGGTAGACTTGGCTACTTAGGGGGCCTTCTAGTTACACAGAAGTTATGCAGAAGTAGTCCATGTTGTTATTTAGCAATAATTGGTTCTGCTACAGAGTTTTCCAAGAGTGAATCTACAAAGGAACTCTGGAGTGATAGATAAAGTACAAACTCAGAGTTACAGATAATTTAATCAGAGAAGCCTAGAGCTAGAGAAGACAGGGAGCCGACGGAGAAAGAATCAAGGCTAACAACCTTTTTTTTGGATACAATTATTAGTTCAGTGCTTTTTCTGCAAGGAGCAGGGGTGGAAAAACTCAATGGAAATAAAAACCCTGGAAGGAGTGGCACACTTACGTGAAAGACTGAGGAAAAAAGGAAATAAGGAGGTGAAGCACTGTAAGAGAGGATACAGAGAGCAAGATAGATATTTAACATGCTGAAGAGTAAGTCTGGTCCAACTGCAGGAAGGCATCTGCATGCTGAGCAGCCTCTGGGCTGCCTGCTCCTGTGTCTGCTCCCATCCCTGGACCCTCCTCCTGAATGCTCCCTGCAGCTTTTCCCACACTCCTGAGGAGAGAAGGAGGAGGTACGACAGGCTTCTCTGGGGGCCATCTTTCCCCAGAGCAGTGGAAAAATAGTTCTGTTTTGTTTGTCCCATCTCAAAATCCACATTTTTGTTTCCAAGGTATCCCAGCTTCATGCTCACCATATGAGGTGATAAAACCTTTCCACACAGAGACAGCTGCCCATTCCAGAGCTCTAGACTGGCTGTGCCTTCCACGCCAGCCAGTAACACCATCCATAATGCAGGAGAGGCAGGCTAGATCACAGATCTGCCAGCAGCTTCCTGCCACATACGCAGGATGCACACGTTCTCCTTAAACGCACTGGGAAAGAATTATAATACAGCTCAGCTCACTGCAGAGCCGAGGGGAATTGGCCTACGATGCCGGGAAGGCCACCAACATAGAGAGGTGCCCACAATTCCAGTGAGGATTCAAGCACAGCTGTGCAGACAGGCTCCTGAGGATCAGGCTCCATTGATCTGAGTGTTCACACACAGATCCAGGTCATCCGGAGTTAATTCTGCAGCATGGTGTTCCCAGGGCCTGAACTCTGCTTCCCTTTCCCCACCCTCCTCCCCCCGTCTTTGTAGGGAGCAGGGCTCATTCGGAAGCCAAACTGCATGCAGCATCCCCCAGAAGGAGAAGTCACGAGGCGGTCGCTATCCCACAAGAATGTCTGATAGAGTTTCTGTATTTTTGCCACAGGATGATGCCATGTGGTTCAACCAGCCAGCTGCTACCCTCCCCAAAACAAGCAGGAGTCTCACCTGTGTGCCACCCCAGGCCTGGAGGAGGGAGCATACCTAAGTGGCTCCACTTACGTTCTTGCTGAGCTTGTGGGGCAGCTGGCTGGGATTGCTCCTAGGCTCGTTCCCTCCCCAGCATGGGGCATAAAACATAAGCCAAGTTCTAATCTCTTAATGAGGGGCTCTCCAATGCTGCTCTGAGAATACCAGATCTGCAGTAACCACATTCTAGGCTGTCACTGTCCTCCTTCTAAAGCCTAAAATTTCAGTAACTTAAGGCATGCACAATAGACAAGGCAGTCATTCCTACTGTCCCTTACGAATACTCCACCCCTCCCTCCCCCAACCCTCCACTTTCTGTTCCCTCTCAACAGAAACACGTATTCATGCATACAGTTTTAACCATGTTGCTTTTTACCTTCTGTGCTGGGTTTTTTCATTTCTTCAACTCTTATGAGTTTCTTCCTGACTCTGCGAGTAGAATTCACCAGCTTGTGCAACCGCTTAAACTTCACCGACTCCTCTGTTTCATCATCGGATTGTTCTCTTGACTGGCAAAGAAACAAAGGGAATATTAATAAAGCAGTAGTTCCACGGCTTGCTCCTTCAAGTCAAGTTAACCCAGCTCATCTGCTGCATTGTGTCAATGCAGCTCTCTAACTGGTGTTATATTTTCAGCCCAGGTCAGACAGAAACATTTAAATTACTGAGGGTTTTCTTGTTTTCTTTTTTTTTTTCTTTTTCTTTTTCTGAAAGCATGACATACCATTTTGATTTCTAAATCTGTGTAACGTAAGATCCTAGGCACTGAAATGCATTCCTGCCCTTGTCTTTCTTCACATGCATTGTGTAATAACTACTTCCACGTCCTCTTCCATGATGTTTCAGGCAGGGCTCCTTTCCAGGGTTCTTCTTACCATACCAGTTATGCTCCCGTGGTTTAGTCAGTCCCTGGTCTGTCTGGCATCTCAGAACTTGCTGCTTAAACCTGGATACAAACAGCTTTTCCAAACTGCAACTCTGTCACTGACGACATCTCTTTTTTTCCTCCCAGTCTTCCCAGAAAATCAAAAACAGCAGCACAAGAAAGGGATGGGAAGGAAAGGAAGGAGGAGACCTCATCTGCCTCACTCACAGACTGCCACAGCTACAGATTATTCCCTTCCTCCTCCCCGCTCCTTACACTCCTCCTGAAGGCTCTCGAGGCTGGAATCAAGATGGACAGAGCATTCCTCCAGTACTGACCAAGGGAAAACTCTGACCTTTTCAGATATACAGTGCAGTCCATATTCCCCAGCATCCCGTTTCGTTTTGCATCTGATCCAGTATGCTCAGTTCCAGCTGTTTTCCCTCAAGTATCAAACATTACAGAGACAAAAAAAAATTCCCTTCTCTCCAGCAGCAGTGACACAACAAGCTGAAACAATCCATTCCTTGTGAACGAGAAGACAACTTCGATTTTCGAGCCAGATCCAATGTTCAACGTGCTACTTCCTCTGTTTTAATCAGTTCAGAATGTGGAAGGCGGCAGGGGGAAGGGCAGGGAAGGGGAGAGGAGGCCAGCAGGGCTCTCCAGCTTGGCCGGGACAGCCCTGGCATCCTGTGCTGCTGCACATTCCTGTGCACAGCACAGGCTCCAGCTGGAGTGTGGTATGGATCATATACCTTACTTTGTTTTCACTCATACTTCAGCCAATTCACAGCATTCCTAATGGTCAGCTCTAAAACCCCTCATGCAACTTCCTGTCAGTGCAGCTATCTGGGTTTCCACAGTGCGCTCATCCTTTCTTCTCCTTCCCCTTAATTACACTTTTAAAAATAAGAAAGATCCCCACCAGATGCAAGCCAAGTAAAAACAAACAAACCGAAAAAAGCCACCCTCTTCTTTTCCCAGCAAAAATGCTGTCTGCTTATCTGGAGGATGAATAAGAGAGGTCAAACATAAAAATGCTTTCTACTTTCATAGTGCACTTAAGTATCAGGATGTGGTACTAAAGGCAGATGCCATGGGGCAGGACACCAATTAGCAGTTGCACTGCAATACTTCCAAAGGCACACACAGTGCTTGACAGAGTCAGGGCAGCTCTGAAAGCCCACCTCCCAGGCATGCACCTCACAAGGGCCCCAGAACCACACCAGAGCAAACTTCAACGACTTTCTGCAAGGGCACTGTCAATTACCAATCTCCCACGAAGTTTGCATTACTCCAAAATAAGGAGGAATACCAAACTGACCACATATGGCAGTAGGAATTGTCATTCTATCATCCAAGAATTGCATGAATGCATTTATGGTGGTTACAGACTGGCTAGGTAATTAATAAACTTCATTTGGGACTGTAAAGAGTACCAGGGTTGTTTACATCAAGATAAATTAAGCAACAAGATGAGCATTAATTCAGAGATTATGCCTGGGACAACTTAGTGACATGTCAAACAAGACAGACACATTTAGATAAGATGACGAATGGTTTATTGACTGTAATCAAGAAGTTTAGTCAAGACTTCTTGGGCCATTAAGCGCATCCTAGCAAGCAACCATCATGCATATTCTGCACTCAAGATATATTTATTTTAAATGCAATTACTCTAGAGGATTGCTTTCCATCATTACTTTCCGTACACCCTTGGTTTGCAAGACTACTGTTTGTGAAACTGTGAGCTCTGCAAGACTTAGAGAACAGCTCATACCTGGTCCTCCCACCCAGGATTCATTGAAGAATAAACAGCTAGTCCTACTTCGCACCACTGATATCTGATAAGGAACTGTGCCCCCTCAGGGTTATGAAGACTCAACAACAACCATGAAAAAAGCTTTTACAATGTCTGACATTTGCATTCACAACTACCAGAGCAAAAGCGTCAAAATAGCATCAGAGCAGGGTACTGAAATCAAACCCTAGTGGGTGGCACAGAGGGTGCTCACCACACTTTTAAGTGCCAGCTGGTTTTCCCCAATGCTTCAGGAGTCCTAGGACCCTTCTGAGCTGGGGTCCTCCACAAGCAGCAACAGATCCTGTCTATCGCCAGTGCTTCACAGACAGGCAAGAGCAGCTCGTGCTTTATGAAAGATGAAAGACAGTCTCCATCCAGCAGCCTATTTCCTATCATACCCGGTAGCATGTAACAGAAAAATCCTCTACAGAGAAAAAGATGGACAATAAGTTTATGTAAAAAGGCCTAAAACTGGTGAGTACCCCGGTGGCGCTGCTCAGAGAACTTTATTGTCAAATAATACCGATTCCTTGAAAATGAATGCATTTTCAAAAAGGGTTACTCTTCACTTGTTTCCTGTTTTTGAATCAACTTTTTAAGAAAGGTCTCGGAATTATCAGAAGTTTCCACTCTGGCACACGGGAAACAGAGCTTAATTTTCCAGCTCAAGCAATGCTTTCTTTTACAGCTAATATTAAACAGAAAACAGAAATGTAAAGCATTCAGTCCATAACTGACATATTTGGAAATCACTGAACTTCTATACTTTGACTTCCCCAACCCACTCTACCCTCCCCTCTTTCATGGTGACCGAATTGCTTTTTTTGGTAGCTGTCCCTGACTTCAGATGGGAAAATTACCCCAATGTCCCCAAAGTGTGGCGGACTGGGCAAATCACTTCCCGAACAGCTCTATCAGCAAGGCCTTGGCACAGGGCTTGGATGTAGCCAGCTGCCAGCCCCCTCTTGCTCTCTTCCCCCTTTTTCAGGCACTCCAGTGTGCTGCAGCCCTGCAGAAGGGTAGTCATGGTCTGTTACAGAGTGGACGTGTCTGCACGATGCTCAGCTAGAGGCTCTCCAGCATTGGAGGAATCCATGCTATACTCCCTCCACCAATGCCTCCTGGCCCCTGGCAAAGGGCTGTTCCACCAGGCCAAGCCTCGGTGTCCTTAACGTGCTGATAAAACAGCAGAGCCCCTCCAGCTCCCTGTCCCCCATACACAGCCAAGGCAGGCCTCTCCCTGTGCCCTCAAGGGGAAAACAAACGGATTTGCAGAACTGCAAATAGGAACAACTTAACTTCCATCCCCTCCGCTCCAAATTTTTCCATCCCAAAGCCCATATGGCTCAACTTTTAATTACTTTGGCTAATGCTGTATGTAGTAATTCTGTGGTGAATGCTTAAGTGTTTCATTTCTGGTTTCCAGGGCAACATTACATCAGATTGCAGACAGCTGGCTCCACAGCCCTAAACCATAGCAAATTGGCCAAAGCTGATGCACAGAACTCGCGCTGGTTGAGAGAGAGTGCAGGGCCCGGCTGGGCTGCCGGGGACCCGGCGCGGCCTGCGGGGTCCCTTGGCGGGGCCGGCCGGGTGGGGCCGCCCTTCCCCGCGCCTTGGAGCAAGTGCACTCCCGCATCTGCAATGCTCTCAAGGCGCGGAAACCCGCCAGCTCGGAGAGCTTGGCTGCACGGACGCGTGAAGGACTGCAGAGAAACGGGGAATATATTAACAGCATCTGGAAACACCAAGAACTGCATGCAGAGGACTGCAGCCACCACGTACCACACGGCTGGAAAACTACAGAGAGGCCAAGGCCCAGACCCACTGCCCAGCTTTTCGCCGCAAACAAATGTGGCCACAGACAATGAAGATGCTCTCAAATCCAGAAACCAATCCCCTCTGCCACCTCTTGAATCCCTTCACCTTGGAAAACTACCTACTCGTGCACCCCCAAAAGCCATGCTTTGCATCATCTCATATGTAAGATCAAAATAAAGAGCTTTATGTTCAGGAACAAATAGGCAATTAGCACACGTACTCTGACAGTCTAGGAGCTCTCTACAGTTCTGGTCCTGGCACCCTTCCTGCTTTCTCTCCTGCTTTTCTCACACAGGCTCTTTGCTGCTGTTCGCTCCGGAGGCAGGGCACATGCCTTGCACTGCCGCTCTCTAACATCCAGCCCATTTCACACGCCACAGAAATAACAATCTTAACCTCCCTCTTTGAATTAGTGCTTCACAGAGAGAGAGGGAGAGTGAGAGAGAGAGAGAGAGAGAACTAACATTTATTAGCGTACTTGGAATTAATTGGCAAAACGTAAACCAGAAGAAAGTAGCTAGCTTTTGACAGGACTATGTTTGCAAACACTTCAGAGTTATAGCAGCAGCCCTTAAAAAACAGGCAAAACTTGTAATAAAAATGTGTAAGAAACACTAGGACAACATCCAGTTAAAGCTATCATAACTGATTAATTTGCTTCAGCTCCATAAAAACTCCCACACATACATGACTTTTACATGAGCTGTATGAAGCCATTTAGAGAGATGTTAAAATTTTACAATTCACTTTATGCCCAGTAATAGTTCAGCCCCAAACTGAAATCTCTAGGAAACCTCCCATATAAGAAGAAAGGAAATCTTTTAATATCTGATTAAGCTCAAACTGCAATTCTTTTTCGCTATCAGACAATTCTTGTTCAGCAAAGTGGGGCAAAAAACCCCATTTATATTCACAGACATACCACATCACATCCCCCAGCCCTGGCTAGCTCACCTCAGAACTATGAGCTCTACAGTAAATGCAAAGAGTTGCTGTTCCTGTTAGGAGATGTGGCTACACGCATCCTTTCTTCTTTCTAACAGGCTTTACATCTGCCAAAAATCCCAACCATTCTTAACTTTAAAAAGTTTTTTATTAAAGTTGTCTGGATAAAGTCAGGCAGGAAAATAGAACAAAAAAGAACTTAAAAGCCCAAAGAAGGGAAAAGGAAAACCGAGAAAAGCTATGCATGCTGTTCTGTGCCTAAGAATAACCACAAAAGCCTTTTCTCTCTCTCCTTCTCTGAAACAGGAGGCACATCTTCTCCACATCATGCTACATGCTCAGTGACTTACCAGCTTCGGCATTTATAGGCCTAAAGCTCAGTTTCGAGTATTTTCCC
This sequence comes from Pomatostomus ruficeps, assembly GCA_013400735.1. Lineage (NCBI taxonomy): Eukaryota > Metazoa > Chordata > Aves > Passeriformes > Timaliidae > Pomatostomus > Pomatostomus ruficeps. The sequence goes on from VYZT01047442.1 coordinate 114,921, forward strand.
CCGAGTCCTCAACCGCTGTCAGCTTTGTAACCCTACAATTTAGGAGCAGACACTTCTTCTTAAGTATTGTATTCGCTCTGAATCCTGCACACAAAATGCCTCTTCTCTGGAGTTACATTATCAGACACCAAACTGGCTCCAATTCCAGGGCTGAATATGTAAAGAAGAAAGAAGCATGATGCTGGACTCAATTAGCTGTTTTCTGCTCACTGATTGATTCCCCCAGTTACTCACTAGCTGCATAACTTGCAAGAAAGGCATAAGTCATCAGCTCTAAGCAAATCTTCTATTCACCACAAGGAAAAAAGGGAGTGTTGTACATGACAAACAATCCCTGTTTTCACTGACGAAGGCTTGCTGACCTCTTGCTGGCCTCGAGTTCCTTAATTACCGTCTATGGAATTTCAGTGAAAGAAAAAAATACAGAGAATCTCTGCAAAGCCAGGATGAAGAGTGACCCTCAAACACCACCTCTAGAGTGGAGGCTGTGTCTATAGGAAATATAACTTAAGCCCTTTTCCAGGCTTTTTTTTATTTTATCTTTTTAAATGCTTTTGACAAAAATCCCTGGAGAATTTCCCTTTATAATGGGCTAATTTGAAAGAAAAATAAACCTTGCTTAAATGTTTTTTAACTTGTTGAACTTATATACTTTTTTTTATCTTTCCCCTCAGCTTCAGTGCTAAAAAAGAACATAAATAAGAACTGGAAAGAGAAATGCTGGTCCAAAATTAGCCATGTTGTGGCTTTACAAAGCATTGTAGTGTGACTTTCAACTTCCCTGCCTAGGCTGGGCTCTGATCTCCCTTCCTAAGAGACTCTGAGATGCTCAAGTAAATTGGCATTCCTTTTACAGGCAACCACACCTTACCCCAAACCTCACAAAAAATCCAGAATTTGGACATTTTTTCTCAGAGCACAAGAAAACAAGGACCAAAACTGCTACTTATTGGGAGCACTGCTGTCCAGAGGTGGAAAGCAGTAGCAAAGGCATACCACTGCAGAACCCTCTTTAAACCAAGGAAGACTCCCCTTTATCAGGGCCACACTGTCAGTGGCGTCTTAATCTGGATTCACTGCAAATCAATCACATCATGAAATCATAGCTGGACTAAACATCTATTTCCTTTGATGACTGCCTGATTTTAATGAGCCCCCCAGACAAATAGCCTTTTTCAATTTCTCCACCTTTGTACTAGTGACTGTACACAGCTTTTCTACTCCCTAGCAGTCATGTAAGCTAGATTTACTAGTGTGCTGTAGCTGGGTTCTTACCCTTGATTTACTTCAGCCCCAAAACTCTGATGTAAAGCCCTATGGAAAATTCTAAGCTTCAGATAAAACCAGCTAGTGTTCTCCAGTTTCAATAACATACAAGCCTACATCAAGTGAAACATGGACTTCCTTGAAATGTATCCCAGATTCCCTTAAAAGTTCATGGCTATGAGTGAAACCGATCTAAGTCTGGGGCTTTGCAACTTGAGTTTTGAAGGTTTGGGTTTCATTAAGAAAGTTTCACAGACCTCTAATCCTTGCAGAGGCTGTTTATAGAAAAGTGCATGAAGCTAAAATGTGATAATCTGAATCGTACCCTGAAGTTACAAATAATGGCCTCCAAAATTTTAAAGAAAATTAACTGAGGTCATAATTTTTTTTTTTTGCCAAGAACATGAATTGCAAGGGCTGTGCAAGTCTAAAATGTGCAATGTCAGCCCCTGCAGGTAACCATGTCTAGGTTTGGTCTGTGGTTACTTACAAGAAAATCAAAGAAGCATCCAACCGCTACTTTGGTGAGAGATATATTACACATTAGCTGGTGACGACACTGCTTGCTGAAATTAGTGGGAAATATTTGTCATAAGTAACAAGAGCATAAAAGTTTAATTCTCCCAGGAGGTCTGTTTTGATACAAGAATAGCTGCTTAGGCAAATTCCTAGCTGTCAACTGTTCCCAGGTTTTAGTTTAATTTTGAGAATCACATTGCCAACATTTGTATCTGCAAGCCAGACACAATTCCTCATGGCAAAGCACTTCTCTCACTGATTAACATAATTAATTTTAATGACATTACAACTGCACTCATGTACTACTTGTCACAGGTATATGTAACAGAATAGAACTCTGTATTACATTATTCTGTATCTGTTACAATGCAACACTCTTTTCCAATTCTCAGGCAGACTCCTCTATACATGGAAACAAAAGTCTTTAACAAGACTCTCTCAACTGAATCTTGTGTTTTGGCAAGGCTAAGATGATCCAGGGAGAATTCCTATTCTTTGGCATAAGCTGTACTGTTAATGAATGGAGTACTCCAGTGGTGCTGGAAACCCACCTCTCGACTTCTTGGAAAACCAAGGGTGAAACAGCAATACATGAAACACAGCAAAATTCATACCAGAGAAACAAAGGAAAAGAATGAGAGCCCTTTAGTGAAGGCTGTAGTAACTTAAATTACATTCGTATAGTATCTTTAAACAATCAAGCTGTTAATGTTACCATCCAAAGCGTGAAGAAGGAAACACCAGCATTGGGGAAGGAGGACAAGTGGTAACCAATGGGAAGGCAATTAAAATTTTCTGTTGTACCACAAGCAAAGATTATTCAGCCTGGGTCTGCCAAGTAGGGCAGTGAAACACATGGCTTTTGAGATTCCTAATTCTGGAACTGAGCAAAGCATTGTTCCAATTTAATAGGCTTGGTCTCAGAAAAGATGGGGGCAGGGAAACCACATTATGGATTATAGCATCTCCTGCTGGCTGGTGCATGGAGAACAGGAAAAAGCTGGTAACATTTCCTACCCTCTAGGAAATAACCAGAAAAAATAGGCAGCTGCCAAAAGGCAAAAATGGCATAAGAAAGTGAACTAGTATGTTGGAATAAATATTAAACTAATTTGCCTTCCCATCTCCCATCCTCCTCACACACACAGCCAAACATTTTGCAATCAAGTGAGTCCATAGGGCTGGTCTGAATGCAAGCAAACTGAAGTGGTTATGGACACGCCTAACTGCAGCCACTGCCTGGGGTGTTACTGTAAGCTCTCTGAGTCATGACAGAAGGGAGATTTTTCTCAGCGACTTCACAACAGACTAACTACAGGAGAAACTCCTACTGGCAGCAAGCAGGAGATTTACTTGGGCTATATTACTGCCAGCTGCTCAGTACAATCCTGTGGTGACAATGTTTAGTCCCACTAGGGACACATACCACATAGCCAAGCTGTATCTGGTAACACCACTGGTGGGTCTTGCATGGTAAATAATACTTAAAGAGGTGACACAGTTTTATTCTCAAGTAATTCGCAGCAGTTTCTTCTGCAAATTCTTAAGTGTTCCAGAGAATTTCAGAAAAAGTAGGTAAGAAACTATTTCGAGTGTTCTACGAAACCAAATACAAACACATCAATGGCCTCTTGCTTTGCTATCATCACTCCTCAGCACTGACCTTACTTTGGGTTGTGTCATGGGAACTGTAAAGACGATTTGTGCTTCTCTCATGAAGGATTTTGTATTACTGTATCCATGGGAATTCCTACTCTTACGCATAGATAGAGAGAGGGGAAAGATTGTAACAAAATATCCTGCAATTCTTCTGCTACTAGCTTTCACCAAGAGGTGCCGGACACCGTCCCTGTGATCTATGGAAAAGGAGGGCAGCCAATGCCTGCCAGGACAGGTCCCTGTGATAGGCACATAGCGTGGGAATTCAAAGCTACCATATCTTATTATAGGTTCTTTTTCATCATAACTAAGCACTGACAGTATTACAGGAATTGGGGGAGTAATAATAAATACACCATCCAATATAACAAGGCACATTGGTGTCTTTCAGGAAATCTTAACAGAAATTGGGTCACTAGATTCTTTGGAGCAAAGATGAAAGCTCTGCATTCATTCACAGCCACGCTCAGCAGCAGCTCCCCTCTCTTACTTGAAGGAGCATGCAGGGCCTAGAGGAGGCAACGAGCTCTCCATGAAGAACTAAAACACAGAAACACCCTCTTCTACCCTTCAGCCTTTCATGGGAAAGAAACCTTACCAAAAATGGTGAGTCCTGGGAGAACAGCAAAACCAGGCCTAACACTTCAAAATATCCACATTGCTTCAAATTAAATACTACTGTTTAAAGTAAAACAAACCTCATCATACCCTACTCTTCACAGATACCCAATGCTGATTCCCAATATACCTTGACTCTGAGCTTATTTCTAACAAATTAAACTGACTATACCAAAATAAGGACTTTTTCCTGTTTATGCTAACAGTCCTGTATTATGAACAATAATAATGTTAACCAATGGTTAAAAATTTTAACAACCCATCCGTACTGTGAATAAAAATAAATTTAAAAATAGCTGCATTTAGAAAGCATCCATATACTGAAATACAGTATAACCCTGAATAATGTGGATTTGCTGTAATTATGCTTAGATTTACTCTTGAGGTAATTGGTGCTACAGAAGTTATACTTTCATTATTTCTTTTCTTCCTATTCTTCACACTTACCAAACGGCACAGTAATGACTGTCATGAGTCAGAGATAATTATATCAGACTTAATCTTTTGTCAGAGTCAGGTTTGTACCATGGATAACACAATCCTAATTCAACAGCTTCAGCCTCTCTGGGACTGAAATGAATACAACTCAAAGTCCATTCTCATCTGTTACTCTGTCTTTGATGCTTGTAGCAGACACAAATCCAATTCTGCACAGCCTTTCAACTTTTAGCTCCATTAAACCACTTGGTAAAAAAAAAAGAAATAATAGTAAGAACAGGAGCAACAAATGATTATCTCAGTCCAGCTAGCGCTACTGCTGTGTGGACTCAATGCACTGCCATCTGTTAAAAAAGGGATCGATAGAAGATGGAAAAGAGAGGCAACACATGCAGGAATTGTCCCCAGCATCAGCCTCATGGTAGATGCAGATGTGCACAGCACGCTTACAGGTCTGCACCACTGCTGCCACTCTTCCCAGAGAAAACAAATGGGTGCCAGTTTCCTACTGGTCATGTAGTGATCCTGGGAAAAGAAGTGTTGGAAGGGCAGGGATGTAAAACAGCACTGCAGGCCCCCCCACTGCCCACGTGTGGGCCATATTGTTAGAAGGAGATGCTGCTTTTGTTCTCTCCTCTCATAAATATTATGGTCTCTCTTCTGAGGCTGCCAAGGCACACCTGGTAGGTGGGGAGATGTCAGATAAGCATGGCACAGCTCACTGTGGCACCTTCCAAACGAAGGCCAGCTACACTAACTGGAAGTTTGCTGGATGGCTGAGCATTACCTGCTGATTGAAACCAAAATACAGAAGATGAGACCAACAAACCAGTTTAGTCCAGAGATAATTACAACTTCATTTAACTTGCATCTACAGAAGCTGTCAGTGAAGTTAATTTGTGGTTTGTGCCAATGTCAGCATATGTATGATATGCACTTCTGTCAGAAGCTCCCTCGTGCTTCTCTCCATTGCCCCCTCTCGCATGAAACATGGCAACTGGTACCATTAGTGGTCATTAGCAGAGGGCTCAGGAAAGACACTGACTGACACACTGAACATTCTGACTTCTCCTAGTGCTGGTTCTCTGAGCTGGGCTGGAGCCATACCAGCAAGGGCTCTGGGGATGAAGCAGCCCTATTTTAGATGAACTGAGAATGTCAGCCCCCAAAAGTTATCAAATGCGCTTCTATCTTTCAGAAGCATAAAAGGCACCTCAGTGTAAAGAAAGAATGTGATACAATTTTGAAGTCCTCTCTTTCCCTGGACTTTCTGACTCTTGAGGACAAATAGGGCCTTATCTATGATCCAGAAGGGGATCCATTTGTAATCTGCACCTGCTTTACATCCCAATGCTTGGCACAAGGCAATGAAAGCTTGTCTAGTGTTACTGTGAACTGCCTTCATCGCAACAGAGATGAAACATAAATATTCAGAAACAAATTTGTGAGAAAATGATGTGGCATTTTAGAGCTTTGATACATCTGCCTAAAAAGAAAAACAGTTTCAACTGCATACCCACATTAGCAAATAAAGAACACACATATTTGTTGTGAAACAAGGGGACCATAGTCGTGAGACTGAAAGCTACAAACTGCTTTAAAGTGGCAAGGAACCAAGTCACCTACTGACTTGGCAAGGTTTTTGTTTGTTTATTCGTTTCTTAAGAACAAACAAACAGGACATACAATTAACAGCACAACAATGACATGGGGCTGCCTCCTTTGGGATGCTGACCTTTCTACTCCTCACTCCTTTGTGGTTAATTTTTAGGGTTTAGTTTTGTTCAGGGTATGAAATGCAGGTTTCCATTTCCTGGTACAGTAATTTAAAAGAGGAGAACCTGGAAAACAGAATCCTCAAATCAATCTTTAAAATGAGAATCTTTAAATCAACACTAGTTATGCTAGTCATAAACACATGACAGCTGTAAAAGCTTTTTTAAAAAAGTGGTCTTTTCCTAAAAAGGAAAACAGTAACTAATGATAGATGCACTTTAGATATTATTTGTATGCTGTGGGCAGAGCTGACTTGAAAGGAAAGGATTAGTTAAAACCTTAGAACACCCCAGACATTCTGCCTTAATTTTTAGATTCCCTCATTGCTTAGATTCTAACTTGTTTCTGTTTTGTTTACAAAATGATCACATTGTTTCACTAAAAACTGCCTAGTAACAACTTGGCTGTGAGACTGGAAAATAAATAAATAAATTTTAAAAACAAACAGAACCAGAAGAACCATTGCCCAAGGACTTCAAATTCAAACCAGAAATGTTTATTTCAGGGACTTTTATTTTCAATTACTTTCTGAGGTTATAAGGCAGTGGCCTATCTAAAAGCATGTTTTTAGTATATAGAAAACCATCTTTGCTTCATGGCCTATATAAAATGAGTGGGGCAATTTTAAGTCGAGGTTCCAAATACTCAAGAGTACAAATCACACAAACAGCACTGAAACTCAAACCATTTGGGAAAGAAAGAGCTTGAAAACAGAGTCATCTTTGCATGTCTCAAAAGGTGGTCATTTCAGATTAGTACAGATGTCCTTTGGCAAAAAAAAGTCTGGGTGAACACATATCCTAGCTCCAGACATACCTGATACTTTTCATTGTTTGTTTTTCCCTTTTGTCAATTACAGCCCATGGTCCTTCACCCCAGTTAACCTCAGTTTCATTCTTGTCCACACAAAAAAAGTCAAGCTGAGTTTTGTTCTAAAATGAAGTTTCATTTCTGCAGATGATCCTCTTTTCCCTTGAAGGCAAACAGTTTCACAGCTTCTGTTAAAGCCAACTGGGACAAAAAACAGGAGCAAGGGCAGAAATCTTGAGAATTATCTATAGTGATTGAATAGAGACCCCCCCACCGAAGTCAGCAGAAAGATGGTTCAGCTCCTACCAGAACAGCAGAGAGAGGCAACCAAGCTCTTGGCTCAAAGTGCAAAGATGGCTTAGGAAAACAATTTTAGAGAAACGGTGTCAAGTCATTCCATTAGGGAGGAAATACTGAATCATGTTCAGTCCTCAGAGATATACACAGCTTTCAGTAAATTCAACACAAGCGTAAACCACTACCAGAAGATGTAAGAGAGAAGTTCAGTATCCTTCTGAGATTTGACCATGGTAAGTGAGAGTTTTGAGGGTTTTATGCTATAGGTACCTTGGGCAAAAGCCTTAAGAAGGGAAAGTTAAAGCTATAAATACTAATGAGGAAAAGATCAAGACATCTTTCAGCTGGCTAAACACAATCAGTGCAGGAGAGTCAGGATTCTTCCTTCTCTATTCTTTGCACAATTTTGAAGTATCAGAACAGAGTATAAGGCAACATCAGTTCCCCTCTGCTCCAGTGTAGCTAAAGATGGGCATATTCTTTTGAACACTAACAACAAAATCTTTCTCTGCCACCAAATATGTTAAACATCTCATAAAATGACATTGCATTCCTTTTTTCATTTAGGAAGGAGGAGCTAACTGGCTGCTGCAGTTAGCAGGAAATTCCATTGACAATAAAATAAATAAATCAACCAATGGTCTCAAAAGCCTATGATTCAATTATATGGCTACAAAGAACTTGAATTTGACAGTCAAATGCGTTCTTCTATAAGATTTATCTGTGAACTTCCAATTAGAGTAATGAAGTGGAATAAAGTACTCAGTGAAAATGAAGATATCTGGAAGGGAAAATTAATTCATTCAGTATGGCGTAACAGAAAGACTGTCTGGTGCTCATAAAAGCAACAGAAATTAAACAGCTCATAAGCAAAAAAAAAAAAGGAAGAAAGCTGCCTTACTGCTTATTGATCTGACAAAAGCCACAAACTGTGGGCTGTGAGTTTGCAAATGCAGAGGCAGATGTGTTTCAAGGCAGCAGGCAGCTAGGACTTAGCCAGACCCTCATCTAGAATGTATCAACAAGGGTGAGCCTGAGAAACTCTATTTGTGAATCAGCCACTTCTCTCTAAATGTCCTGAAAACACTTTTCTCTGCATTTTGTAACAAGGGGATTTTTGCCTGGGACCACTTGTGCTTCAAAAACTCAAGTGACAAACGGCGAGTTTAAAATAAAAAAAAAATTTAAAAAAAGAAAAAAAATTATACAATAAGACTTTTGAAGTCTATGACAACAGATTTTGAAGATTTAAAATGCAAGTTAAAGATTTTCTGCAGACAGAACAGAGCATCACAAAGTCAGTGATAGATTTGCCATTAAGGAAATTGCCAGGTAGATCAGGATATTTCGGTACTTCAATGAAAGAATTTAAATATTAAATGACACTGGGGAGCTATATCACAATGACAGGTACTTACATTACAATTGGAAGACCCATCAAGTGTCGAGTAAGAACCATCAGGCCATTCTGTAGCATCTACAGTGCTTGATTGCCTGTGCTGGGCTTCATACTCCTTCAGCTGAAATTTGAAAAGACGGAACATTTTCCAGTGACAAGAAGATATCAATCTTCATTAAAATAGCAAGAGTTAATGTAATTTCATTTTTTCCCCCTGTACCATTGTGGAACTGAGAAAATCTGAACTTTTGCACTGCATGTCTCACTTATTCAAAATAAATTGTCCTACAACCAGAAGTTTTAAAAATGAGTTGGTTTTTCTTTTTTTCTTAGAAGGAAATGATCTGTAAATATTGAAATTTGATGAGCTATTGTTGGTAAAACAAATTACACATCCCCATCTCAGAGGCACAGTTTACAGCAGACAGACTAAATCACAATGATCTGCCAATTTCCTTCATAAAGAAAATGATCCGCAGTAAAGACTAGGAAACATCCTTTGTAATAAAAAACCCCCAAAACCTCCCATTTTCCAATAAAAGGCTTCAGACAAAACCAATATTACAGCAGCTAAACTGTTGAAAGGATCAAAAACTGATATTTTAAAAAAAAAAAAAAGCTGTTGCTAGTAGCTCTGACCACTAGAGGGAAACTCTACCAGAGCATCTATGAACTATGAGATTAGGTACAACCCTTTCACCCCACAAAACTTTAACAGCAGAGAAGAAAAAGAATTTCCAATATTCCAACACAATAATTTTAAAATTTTGCGCTTTTTTTCATGATAGGATTTCCAGCAAAGCAATATTTTCTTCAGACAATAACATAAATTTAAATTCTACAATAACCTATTTCAAGATGTAGTATGTCAGTAAAGATATTTATCTGACTGACACCCAATCTAAATGATGTTTTTTTCCTAATGGAGCCCATAGGGAATACTCTGTGTTCCATCGCAGTATTTTACACGAAGGGTGCATTGAAGGTTTAATCCTCTTTTGGTTCCTGAACAATTAAAACCTCAGCTCTATTGCTGCACAAATGCAATACCTTATAGTTCTTTTTCTTGTGGTTTACTAACGTTTAGAGTTTGCAAAGAAACACTTGTGACAGCCACCGGACTTATTAAAAAAAGCGCTTCTGTGCTGCACATCTGACATAATGTCATATGCCAGTTTTCTGGAAGGTTATTAAAGTAAAACATCACCTTTTGGGCTAAGAAACAAGCAGAAGAAATTTTAGCTTAGAGGAAAATAGTAGGAAATATAAGAGTTCTGAATCAAGTAAGGCAAGCTCAGCAAAACTGGAAGCATTTCTATTAGTACTTAAACACACCTATGAAAATACTCAATAAATAAGAGGTAGTACAAGTGAGAGAGATTCCCCTCCCTCACTTTAGACAGCTGCAATGAAAAAGTCTACACTTGATTTTTTCTCTGATTAGCACTTTTTATTGTTAATGGAGACAAGCAATGCTTTTAGGACTCTATTAATTTACCATGCACTGGATATCTATTTTTGGCTGAACTAAATCTCACTTTTCTCAATAAACAAAGGAATTGCTACTTAATTTATGCTTCCTATTGCAATGGGGCAAACAGGCAGGCTTTCTCCACCTTCTCCTATGTTTTGTGAACAAAATAAAACTCCAGACTGATATATGTTACATTCTAAAACATGTTTGTCAAGGGATTGAAGTATGCACATATCATACCCTAGCAAGTGCTTCCTCAATGGTGATCATCTTCTCTTTCACCATCATCATCAGCTGGATCCGTTCCTCATCGCTCATTGTGATCTCACTGGCCACATAACCAACATCCTCTCCTGCACAAAAAAAGCACAAATGTTTTAAGCACATACAAGAATTCATGCACAGAGCAGGGCACATTGAAACTGGATTTTACCCAGTGCTCTGAAATCTGGTTGCCATGTGGATCTGGCTGGCCAGAAACAGATCCTCCTCAGAGCAGGCTCATGGTATGATTTCAAAGAACTGAATGATTTTGAAGTAACTGAGCAGTAAAACGAAGCAATTTAGATCTAAAAAACTAATCCTACTTTGACACTGAAAGCAAGTGAGCATGAAAAGGAGAAATAAAAACTGACCATCATCACATGGTTATTGACCCTGAAAGACAAGAATTAAAAGAGGAAGAGCTAATGCTGGAAAAGTCCAGCACTCAGCCCTGAGAAATACTGTAATCAGCTGCCAGAACCTGACTGGTTCAGGAATGGTGTGGTGGGCCCTTGCAGCTCTCTGCTGTGGACTGGCCACTGCTTGTGATCTATCCAGACTATCTAATCACCCACTAAGCTGGCACATGGTGCTGGATGTATTGGACTCTCAAGTCCCTCTCCTTGGCATGTCAGCACAAACAGAACTTGCCTCAAGAACCAGCAAGATCTCACACTTATCTAAAACTGTGTCCCTTTTGGACCTACTTTTGTCATCTTTCACAATCCTTCTGAACACAGACAGACATAGAGAAACATCTGTTTGCAACACAAGAACCTAACAGATACACATGGGGAAACAAAATTTTCTGTGTGAAGAGAAATACTTAATACAATCCACAGCTGCATCTTTTGCAGAAGAACTAGAGAAAGACACCTGACGGTTTAAGTGGAATCAATCCCACATTTGCACTAGTCACCAGAGGCACTTTTACTATCCCTTCTTGCAGTGTCTTCTACAATGGGAGGCTGGATTCAAGCCTAGAGCAAACAGGTCAAAGCAACAAAATGCCAAAGAAAGGAGAAATATCTTTCTAATTAAAACAGAACAGTATTTCTCTTATCAAGTCAGGACTAGGGGAAAAAAAACCAAACATCTTGTTTATTTACATATGTTACTTATATATTAACTGCATCATTTTGCATGTGTGCCGTCACTGACAGCCAGGACCAAAGGCATCCCAGCCTCACGTGGGCAGTCTCAAGAATCTGACTTGTCATTCTGAGTGCTGCCATGATGAACCAAACCCGTGACACTTCCAGAGCCACAGACCCCAGCTGGCACACTGTTACAAATACATTTTATTCCTTTGTGGTGCTGGCTCCTTACATTTTGTATGGATAGGATGCGCACCCTTGAGAAAGCTTTACCTTTTGAAGTCTGCCTCATTAGTCCTTTCTGGTTCTTTCGGAAATTCTGCCAAAAGAACTTATTTTTCTTTTTCCAGTCTGCTTTCCCTAAAAGAAAAGTGGAGTGGGAGGGTGAGGGGAAAGGGAAAAGGAATTTTAGAAAGAAACATTAGTTAGTAAATTCTAGAGAAGTTTTCAAGAATTTTATTGTATTTTTAGATGAGAAACAAGAATAAAAAACACTCAAATTTTCTGGTTTTCTTGTTTTATTCTGTACTAGAACTATGTTGATGTAGCTACTTCAGGGAAATGCATATTCTTTTATAATTGCCAATGCTATAGAGGACTGAGATAAACCAGTAACTTGCATATTTTGAATTAAAAGCAGAAAACATTTTACATTAATTTTGATGTCTGTTAAGCTGTTAATGTCAAGCCTGGAAGTGTTTTTGAAGTTTTGTTGGTTTATTCTCTTTAACTGAATCATGATTATGCAGCCTAAACCACAACTCAGATACATGACTTTCTAGTATGCCCGTGCATATCTACAGAGAAAAGAAATGCTTAACATATATACACACACATGCACACACGCACACATGTTCTGCTACTTGGCATGAGATCATCATATATCTGACTCTTGCTGTCTATATGCCTGGACTGTACAGGGCTGGGTCTCCATGCCCCCTAGCATCAGATTTCCATATAGATTGATGACCTCAAAGTACATCATTTGCTCTAAAAGAAAAATGGGATCTAGCTCAAGGTAGGGCGTATGTAACTGTGTTCTCTTGAATTAACCAGGGCACATGCTACAAAGTTTATGCCTCCTGCAAATGAACTTACTGTGCCTGATCTGGCAGAAATGCTACTGACAAAGAGCTATTAGTATTTAAGACCTTGCCCTGCATGACCTAGAGCTCGGTTTGCCAACTCTCTGAAATATTGCTTAAGTTTAGACTGTGTGGACATGTCCCTAGAATACCATTAAAAGGAAACAAAGAAGAAAAACCTCCCAGTTTTATTTTTCTTTTCCAATAAGCAAAAAAAATTTCAGAAACAAAGAAAGAGACTCTGTTATGACATGAATAAAAATAATGAAGAACCCCCATTATTTACTGGTGGTGGTAATTTTTGGAATACAAAAGGACAGGCTAGCAGTGATCTAACATGCAGACGTTTTCAATTCAAAATAACAAGTCAAAAGATGCATATTTATCACATGACAATACTGGCTGGGCAGTTTTAGTGATCACTGAGACACTCAGCATCAAACTGAAAGCTGCTGAGACTCACCCTCCACACACACAAATGCTGCTGACTTCTGCCAGCTCTTCACATCTCAGCACAAGCAAAACTCAAAAGCTGCTTAAGAATTCCATAGGAGTATCAAATAAAATGAAATATACTGACCTACAGAGCCTTCTTCCGAACTTGATTTATGAATGGAGAGCCTAGGACAAAAAAGAGAAATGGACTTATTGATGCAGGCTTCTCACATTTCAGGGGAGCTGTCTGGTTACGGTAAATTATAGTTTCCAAACAATATATCATGAGTTGTTTTCTCTTCCCTTTTCTCCCCAACGCAGCAAGTTGGAAACAAAAACTGAACCTACTGGTCTGACCACAGTAACTGAGTTTCCTTCTTAAATGTGCCTTTTGTGACCAGCATAGAAAAATATATACCGACAGAAACCAATGGCTAAGGCAAAGGAGTCCAGGGATTCCTCAGGAAAACAATTATTCACATAGTTTACCCACTTGCATTTGCAAAACAGTAATTTTGCTGTCTTGGAAACTGGAGAACTGGGATGCTGCACTTGTTTAGCTGTACACCAGTTTTCAGCCTATTTGGTTTTTATCTGACAATCTTTATAAATATGTGCTCATTACACCTCCAGAAGCCACCGTGTGGAAGACAGTGGTAGAGATTTAAAGACGGGGTTAAGAAAGTTTGTCCAGACCCTATGAAGTCCGACCATAGCTGATTGGAGACTACAGCTTCTTTCTCCTGAATCCCTTCTGTGTGGTTTCTCACCAGTGTATGCTCCCTTCCTCAAAGCCTAGCTGGAGAGACTTAGTCAAGTCCAGAACATGGGCTTTACAAACAACCCAAACAACCCACTAAACTGGTAAATAAATCTTTTGTTCTTGGTCTTTATGTTCATTGAACAGTCTTCCAGAATGCGTTCCAACTCAGTGCCAACAGTTCATTGTGGGATCTCCGATGAGACAATATCACCCTGCTTCACTGCCTTTATTTTCTGTTTGCATAAATGGAGCTAACAGAAATTACCAAACCTTGCGTTATTCTTTGAAGCCTTCCTATGGGAATTGCTATTAGACCATGCTGCAGCAAGCCAGCGAAATGACTTCTGCCAGCATGAAGGGCTGGAGGCTCCATGTGCAGAGCATCACGGCAGTGTCGTTGCTGCGGGCTCAGCCCCACGTCCCGCCGATGTCCCGTTGTGCGGTGGCTGTACTGCAGCTGCACCGAACAGAAACACGCACAGCCCAGCGCGCCAGGGAGACCCTGAGCCAGGCCGTTCTCTGAATGAAGCCATATAATAACACACATACGACATGCTCTTGCTGCTGTCCACGCACTGTTGTCTGCACGGGCTCCTTTAGCTCTCTCAGACTCCCAGCAGAGGGCAATAAAGAGTTTCTGACCAATTCACTAAACCACTTGAAGGAAAATTATAGTTCAAGCCAGGTCGGTGTTTAGAAGAAATACGCAATTACTGGCCAACATCTTATAAGCAGGAAACACACACATCAATTTGCAAAGATATCATTAAAGAGGAAACGAGACAGTATTAAGTTTCAGAGTGATTTAGTAATTCATCTGACAAGGAGGGTCTGGCATAGTGAAGCTCTGAAATGCAACCTCTTTAAAATTCAGACTGATCAGAAATTTAATCCAGCACAAACTGCAAACTAATTGAGGCAAACAAACTTCAAATTTTTAGTGCACTAAGAGGAGGGAGACATTTAGTATTTTCCTTGCTGGTGTTTACTCTTGAAGGGGAAAAGTCAATAATATGCCACCAGATGCTTAATTTTTAAGAAGCCAGGTGAGAGGTGAAAAATACAAACACCAAGCTTCCTGGGCAAAAATTTCCAGAAAAAGCCCTTCAACAGAGCCAGGAATTCATGCAGACACTTCAAAGTATGTCAGCAAGTATTTTTCTAAATAAAGGTAAATCACATAAAGAGTATGTGATGTTGCATAAGGAGACTTTTCTTTTTATGAAAGCCAAGCTCTCTTGGAACTGACAGAATTAATCCACTACATGTTTTGCACATGAGCATATACTCCACCCCTCAAGCAGTTATTCTATATATTTTAAATAAATTTAGTATCCATGAAATGTACCAAATCACCATCCTTAGGAAATGAAATCTGTTAATGATCAGAACTCTGCCTCACTAGTGAAATCACCCTCAAATTGGAAAGGCAGTCTCTTGTGCTCTGTGGCCTCCAAATCCATTTTAATCCTTCTTTTATCTTGCACAGTTGCCAACAACGATACAAGTAAGCAGCAGGTGTAGCAGCAACGTTTGTGATGTGGACATCTGTTCAGTAGGAATTAGCCTGAGGCCACCAACTCATCATAAACTGGCCTCCAAAGAAGGGGAAGAGCACTAGGAGCAAACTTCCGACACGCAGAACCAGTGGGGGTGAGGAGAAAAGCCGGATCCACAGCAAGCAGACCATCTTCTCATTTATAACTGATTTAAGAACTATGCTGAGTTTCATCAGAGGATGCAAATTCCAATTATCATTTCATGCATTCTTTAAAGAGGAAATCTTCCATGCCTGGGCTGACCTTGAAAATGCTAACAGCTGCTCTGAAGAGATGGAAATGCCAACAAAACTCACCACGTAGTGCCTGATAAGACACTTGTTTTTTAATTCCACCAGACAGTTCTGATGCTTAAAAATCCTCAGTGAAATCAATCAAGCATTTTACTTCCTAGATGTCTGGTGAAAAATTCTAGACTACCTTGGAGTCACTGTATGTTTGATTTGCAAATTACACTCCCTTACTCAGTTAAATCTGCAGCGCTTCTGTGAACGTGCACTGAAAGTGATTTGTGCTCTTCCATTCATAGACTGATAACTTGTACTGAAAGTTAATGATGCAGTGACACTTGGCAGAAGTTTCAGCACTGCATGTCTGAAAGGGAGCCAAATGCCATTACTCCACCATGGAGGCCTTCATTTTTGTTGTGGTCTGATGTACAACTTCATTAGCAAGCTTTCACATGAAATGTACTCTGCCACTGCATAAAGCAGAAGAAATGTATGGGTATATGTTCACACAATGAGGAAGAAAACAAGATCTACAGCCAGAGGGAAGGAGTATTTTCTTATCAACCCATAATCTCTGGAAGCGGGCAGCAGATGGGGTTAAAACTTTAATTCATTAATCTCACAAATCCAAAACCATCTCTAGGCCACTACTTTGTGCCTCTTCAAGCCAAAGTGCTGAAATAAACAAATTAGAAAAAAACCCAAAAAAATCAAAGAGAAAACATAATATATATAGCCTAAAAATGGAACTACTTTTGAGAGTAACCAAATATTAGTGCCTTAGAGAGTCAATAGGTTTGAGCAGAATTTAGTAAATTGCATCAGGCCACTCAGTGATCAGTGACAAAAAAGATAGTAGCCATGGCTGGAGCAGAGAACCTGGACCGGGAACTTGTTGATTAGAAAGACTGGCTTAACAGAAATGAGTTTACATTCAATGCTAAAATGTGCAAGTACACAAACAAGATGGACACAGAAGTCAGTTTTTCAAATGCTGGATGTCTGCAAATGACCTAGTACCTGGGGATACCAGGTGGAAAAGGATGACTGAGAAAAAACCTACACATTAATCCTAAAAGGCATAAGAATGTGAAATGCCAATGCCAGTACAAATATATATGGGAATGGCTGTACAACTATCATTATTCATGCTCAAGAAAGATGAATTCAAACTACAAGAGGTAAAGAGAAAGCTATTAGAATAGCCAGGGAACTGGACAGCTTATCTTAAAAAAGAAAGCTAGAAAAGTTTTGCCTGTCAAATTGGAAAGCTGCAAGAAGATTAACTTACTGCCTATTAATAAATCAGCCACAGGAACAAACAGAGACATGCTGGAAAAAATTACAAAAGAGAAGCTAACATTTCCTAACTATCTGGACAAACTTCCAACAGTAGGTAGAGAAAGGGAGGACAACTTTAAAACTTAACTGTTTTTATAGGAGGCTGCTTGAAAGATAAGACACCAGACATCTCAGACAACGAAGACAACATCTTAAGGATTGCCTACGGAGGGCACATTTGGTTCTTCTTTTGCAGCCTGGGGGCTTTGTAAGAGCAATGTCAAAGTCTGACATCTAAAATGGTCTCTGAATCTATCTTTCCATAAACGTGCTGCAGTGGGGATAACATTGTTACACCTAAGCAGTATCTTTGAAACCTGGAGGTGGTCTCCAAAACTTGGCGTGCAAGGAAGAACCAATGCACACATTTGGGTCACAAGCCAAGTACGCCTGTCTGATTATTAAGACTGGTTTTAAATAGGCTGCATTGATCTGTTAGGCTACAGCTTTCATGTTAACTCTGGACTGATTCTGATCTCAGACAGAAAAACACTGGGGCTAATCTTGCATAGAGAGTGGTTGATTTTACAAGAGACAAAGTCATACGTGCCCCAAGAACGTGCTCGTACTCCACAGAACTGGGAAAGGAAACAAATGACACCATGCGGCTGCTTTCATGAATGTGCCTGTTGATTTTTGAAATCTCATCATTCTCAAAACAGAACAAATATGGGAACTGAGAATGATGGACATTTATATTTTAAATGCAGATGTGCTTTAACAAATGGCTGCATCTCATTTATGGACCATAAAATCCACAGGTGCATAGCACCATATGATGATGAAACCACTACCACTATCATCTTCAATGAACTGATAGTGCCCCTCTCACTCCTTCTCAATGATTATTTATAATGCACTGAGGAAAATGGTTTAGATAGGATTTTTAGGATACAAATATTATGCACATTCAGAGTGGTGAATAAACCAATGCAAAAGCCCATGTTGGCTCCGCTGCAAAGCTGTTTGGTTATCCGTGTGCATTAGAAATGGCCCACTTATATAATTAGTATGAAAAACTGACAGACTTGTAACTGCTCCTGACTGAATACAAGGTAATTTATCTAACTGGAGCTGGCACAGGGAAGAAAATGGGCCTTTGGTATTTTTATCAAATTTGCATGAACCTGAAGAGAAAGGAGGCCTGCAAGGTTCTGACCTTGCTGGCACCAGTGTGAGAAAGGGATGGAAAGCAAAGAGGTTTCATTCAATTATCTTCTCATTAGGTTTCCATAGCAATGGCTCTTTAAGCAGGTCAAAACTTTCTCAGTGGAAACAAACACTGAGCTGCTTGTGGGCCGTGCGTGTGTATGTGCACTCTGCAGCATCACCAGCATGGCAGTCACCACATTGGTCCCACGGGCTGGGTCCGGGCAGGCAGATGGGGGTACGTCATGCATTTAATAACAGAATGCTTGGTCCCAGCCAGGGGGCAGATAATTGCCAGCTAAAAACTCTTTGAGAGCAGAGAGCAGGGCCCAACGTTGCAGGCAGTGCTTCCCTGCTCCCTGTGCATTGCTCACTCAGTGCCATCTCAACTCGCTGTGACAAGTCCGACTTTCTCGTGAAATGTGCCCTTCATGCTTCCTCGTACAAAATTACCAGGCTTGAAATCTTCTTCCAGCTGCTCAAAGGCGCACTGGTTTCCCTCCTCACGTGTCCCAGGAGGCGTTTGGCTGGCCTCTCACTCCCATTGTGTGGGTTATTGTGGGAGTTTCCTGCCCTACTTCTCTTGAGGAGGCTTTTAAAGGCAGCATGAATAATTTGCCTTTGACTAAATCAGGCCTCAAACAAGTGAAAACAGGGCCATACACATTCACTGATTCTTTTTGATTCCTGCAAGAACAGGGTCTAAAAAAAATGTATCTTAAGTGCAAACATCTGAAGTACAAAAAGCTCTTACTTCTTTTTCTTCCAGTATTCTTTTCCATTTTTAAACGATGCAAAAGGAATATTTTTTTCTCTTAGCTATTAAGTTCAGCCTTTAGCTACCTCAATTTGGGGTATTTGTTTGTTTTTTGCTATATTCTTCTCAGTTTCTGCCCTCTCTCTGCCTCACATCCTCTTTCAGACCTGCACTCCTCTTTTTTTGCATATAAGCTTACAAATACCTGCCAGAATTAATTTGGGAACTCTGAGACGTTGCCAGAATCTAAACTGATAGAATTTAAGCCCCTCATATCCATGACTTGGAGGGATGAATTTAATAACCTCCTGCATTCAAATCTTGACCTGCAGTTTGGACACTGCAGGGAAAGAAGACCAGGGAATCAAGTGTTAAAAACTACTGGCAAAGGCCAGGAGATTGGTGTACCAAAGGCGGCAGAATTGAGGCTTGCATGAACCTTTCTGCAGCTTTCACTGAAAATCATTGCAGAAAATGGGAACACTGAAATGCAGGCCCTCTCCCAGCCTTAGGTTGTTACGGAGTTCCAGTTTATATCATGGGACAGTGAATGGCTGTACTATGGCACATTCATTGCACAAAATGCTTAAAAACAGATTCAGGTAATCGTCTCTCCTGCAGCGACAACAGATAGAACGCAGACAGCAGCCACTTGTGCTGTGGCCTCACTGCTTGCCTGCTAACAACCTCGGAGACAGCCATAACGCCTGAGCAGCCTACAGCTCCTGCTGTGACATTCCCAACCAGCCATCAGAGATCTGCCCAAACTGCAGGAATGCAACGTGTGAGTGGCTCAGTACATCCTGCACACAAACAGAGGGTGACAGACATTCGCCCTCAGGAGCAGCTGAAGTAGGGAGTTGAGGATGCAGCTGCCAGAGCACAGCAGCTCCCCCACACTGGGGGAATGCAAAGCCCCTGAGCAATGTTGCCCTGTGTCACCTGCCCCTCACACGTGCCTGCTTTTCTCCTTCTGCCTGACACGGCTGTTTCTGGCTGGTTTCCTGTTCTGGCAGAGTCTCGGATTTAGGTCTTGAGTATCACAGGGTCAAGAACGTTTAAACTACTGAGCCCCAGCCCGAGGAGTGCAGCAGGATGAATTGTGGTACTTGATACAAAGTGTGACCATTTACTGGACAGGAGTGCACTTGAGTAGTACAGTTCAAGGAAGTGCAGTTGATTCACAAAGGAGGTGACAATTCATAATGCCCACTGCCACACAAAGGTGGTAGAAATGACTGAAACATGAGATACATGACACAACTGTTACCTCGTGCATGGTTTTCATCCTTCCTTTCTCTAGCAACTGTAAAGAAAAAAATTAGTATATAGGAATGTCTGTACCTCATCCTGTCTGTATGCAGTGCTCTTGGGTCTCTCATCCACTTCCTTTTCTTTCCCAGCAGTTCTGAGACACACCACATCTGAAACTCAGCCCAAAGGCTGATGGAGCAAACAGTGACAGCAAACAGACCTATTTCCAAAGAGGGAAAACACACAACTTCCTTTCTGCAACATCCCCCCAGTTCTTCTAAAAACAGGATGAGAGTCAGGATGCAGAAGCCTGAGTTCAGGGTACTGGGTTTAACCTGGATTTCCTGGCAAACATGCAGAGCTCATCAGTCTGTCATGTAGACTTGAATGCTCAAAAATAGGAAGAGGAGAAAAGTTGGGTTACATTGTTTAAACGCTCTGTTTACAATTATGAGAAAACCCGGCTCAGTCCCCTAGCTGAGTAAACATCCTTGGGGTGTTGCCATCACTTCGAAATAATAGGAATTGTATATACAATACATCGCCAGATGAACATGGTATGGGGTTAGAAAAGTAACAGTAACTGCTAAAGAACACATTTACTGCATATTTGCTACACTGATGATTCTTCTGGCAGAAACAGAAGTCAATGTGTCTGTATAGAAGCACCTGTGGTTCTGTGGAGATTTTTGTTTAAAATTAATAATATCACTGTTAGAGATGCTGTTGCTACTTTACTGAAGGCACACTGAGAAACAGCAAAGTTACACTAGCACCACAACTGTCAGCAAGACTGCAGTTTAAAAGATGGAAATCTTGGAAAGGGCAGAGGGAAGTGAAATCTATTATTCAGAGAAGTAAGCTACAAACACCTCCTTCCATGCTCTGCATTAGTTGCTGAATATGATATGGCTTAGAAACCTGGTGAACTGTTTCAATTTATAGAAGAAACTCCAGTAAGGCCAAAAAACCAGAGCAATTGTGAAGCAAAGCTTGAACAAACATGACTTTGTTTTCTGTTGTTTATGGATAGCTTTTCAAGCCACATCAGTACCCTTGCTGTTATTCACATAAATCTCAGAGGCTTTTGCTTCTGAGTGAAGATTTTTCTTTCTTTGTCAGAACCAATCAAACAAAAGGCATATTTGGTAGGGCACGTATAATGCACAGAGCAGATTCACATATGCAGTCTTTTTTTGTAGCTTCATCTAATTAACAGGAACAGTGTTGTCAGCAACAGAGGAAGGTAGTATTGCCCCAAATGCCTTTCAGGGGGACAATGACTCACAGTGAAAAACAATTCTGCCTCCAGGCTCATTTAATCCCTTTTGCCTGCCTACAGGCCCTACTGCTGCTCATCTGTGTTAGAGCACATCACCCACTAGCCAGATACTTGCTGAGCAACTTGCTGGACTGAGGGCACTGACTAATTCTGCACTGACTTTAGACTAGACTGGGCAGCAGGGTTAGTAAGACTCAAGGCAAGACTGAACATACACTGCTTGTCCACACAAACAGGATTTTTTCCTACCACGGACCACCAAGGTTAATCTGTTTTCAGTGTGGTGTACAGTGGAGCCTGTTGGGCTCCCTCTTCCAGCGGAGCAGCACAGAAAAAGAAAACCAAAGCAGGTTAAAGCAAACATTACTTTTCCCAGGTTCCCTCAAAGCTTCTTTCTGTCTGGAATGTCTAAACTCTGGCAAATTAAACAACCATCCAGATGTGTTATTTTAAAACTTTAGACTTTGGTAGCCTTAAGCTGTAGGGTGTGCAGTGCTGGGTAAGGGAGCTACTGAGAGTGACCACATTCCATCCAGACACTTGCTCTCTCCTTATTTTAGTACAGATTTTTCCTTGGGACCGCCTTTATTTTCCAAAGCAACTTGCTCAGAACACCAGACCAGAAACAACTCATTTCATCCTAGGAAAACATTTGGATTTTCAATATGTGGAATTATACCTACTCTTGGATAAGCTTTTACTTGTGGAAGAGTACTCACAGAAACACATTTCCCAGCTCCTGAAAGTCTGTATGTCTAGTTTTGAACAAATCTTTCCTTTTGTCCCCCAAATCTCTTTGTGAATATGAGAAACCAATGCACATCTCCATCAAGTTGCATACTTGGCAAACTAGTCTTCTCACAACAAAAGAAGTTTTGTAGAAGGTTTACCCCACATCTTTAATGCAGCATGAGAGGGACATAAAAACAGTGTCCCCAAAGGGACAAGCTTCCATGTCTAGTAGCATGCCCACACAGAAAATTCAGATGAAAGCCATATACTAAACACTGAAACCCCACAAAAACCCCTGGGGCCAACACAACATCCTCTTCTGAAAAATATAAAATTCAACATGTTAGTAGCAAGTACAGATATATCAGATGGGCTTGAAGTGGTTATTTTCCTGCAGATCACTTTTATAAACTCTGCCTCCCTGGAAGAGGCAATTCCTGTGACAATTCAGCCTTCCAGGCTAGAGGAGTGAAGCCAGCACTGATGTGGCAGGCTGTCACAAATAGGCACAGGTCTGTATAATTTCAGGTTTGAATAATTTGTGCAGTATTGAGTAGATATAATTTCTTATTTTCAACACCTTGTCCAATTGTCATGCATCACATGGCCTTGCTTCTTACTGTGCAAGTATCTGGCACAACCTGTCCTGCACCAGTTTCATATATGTGATCAGGTTAATCACATACACCCTTCTACAAATCCCCAAATGGTACACTTCTATTCTTGAGAGGTCCGCAAAAATCACATGTCCCTTTCATCTTAACTAAGATAATATAGTTAATTTCCTTTCATTGAGGTAAATGGGCTATCTAAGAGGAGTCACTTAGAAGATGTTTTGGCAGATATTGTCTTCTCACTCAGTTATTTGTGGTAGAACACCTACACAGAGAAACAGCTTAGGAAGCTGGCTAGAACTTGTAAGTGGAGTTTTTTCCGAGTTGTGTGCTGTCCTTCTGCAAGATCTTTATCTCATTATTACCTGAGGTGGAATTATAAATTTACCCATGGGTAAAGTGCTTTGAGGCTGAGAGGAAAGTCATATGATTGTAGGATAACCTTGCAGGTTTACTTCCCAGATTACAGTTCCCATCTACTTGGCACTTTTGGTTTCATTATAATGTTGGACAGCCAGGTATCCTTCAAGGATTCTTTTTTATATTTCAATATCTGAAGCACAAAGTATTAAACTCTAAGACTTGTAGGCCATTTCTTTTACCAGCATGTAATATGGGGGCAGTGATGGTACCCAAGGTAAAATTCACCTTATCTGTCTTAGGCTGTTTTGAAAATGAGCCTTTATCTGAAGCAAACCATCTCTGCTTTTCTCTCTGAGTGATGAAGCAAGATAAGGCACCTCTAAAAGACAATTTATCACATTCTGAGGCCTTTAGCATGAATCAGCTTCCAGACAAGCCCCAAGGAAGCCCCTAAGCAGTTGTTCACTACCACACAACTGACTTCTATGTGGTCAGCGCTCAGGCAAGTCCCATACACCGCATCCACCAAAGATCACTCTGGGACTGACAGTACTTCTACCAAACTAGCAAAAGCAATGACAGAAACCTTCCTATTACTGCCCAGTGACGAATCACTAGAGGATATTCAAATGTGGGCCTGTAAAACCTTACAAAAGCATGTCCCATCACAAATGGATCCCATGTACTCCCTCTGAACTGGTCCAGCTGGCGCTACCCCATGGAAGTGCAGGCAATCGAACATACAGTGCCAGTTGTCTTCATGCACCACTGCACGTTACCCTCAGCAGCAGGGATCCAAGATCTTGGGATCAAAGGAAGGAGGCACAGAAAACAAGCACACACACTGCAGCAGGAGGTGACAGTAAACAGAAACCCTCTCAGTCCTCACAGAGAGGTTTTCATTAAGGATGCTAAAATTAAAGCTCCTTTTAGTTTGGTTTTAAATACTTCATTCCCTTGGCACCTTCTTCAAAAGCACAGTTACAAACTCAGGAGTGCACAGGAAAAGGAACATGATGAAAATTTGTAACTCTCCCTTCCGCTTACCTATCTTTTTTTGGTTGCATTTAGGTCTAGTCATAGAAAGTAATTTTTAAAGCATGTTTAAATTGCAGAGAATATGAAATCACTGATGTTCCTCACAAATGACTACCAGTCATCTTGGTGTATGCACTCCCCAAGTGCTCACAGAAGAGAGAAACCATACCTCTCCCTTGACATAAAACCCCAAAATAATAGAAGGCCAAAAGAGAGGAAGAGAAGGAGCAGGTTCCAAAACAGGTTTCATTCATAGTGTCTGGATCTGAAATCTAGAAACATCAGGACAACCTAAAATTAATTTACTCCAAGGAAAAAGAAAATGTACCAAAATCCCCCTCCCTCCTTTCTCACTTCCTATGCCTTCACTTACTTTCTTTCAGCGTCGGGTGTTGATGCGGTGCTGCTGAGACCAAGTGACTCCTGCAAGAGAAGACATGCAGCACTGAGAGCAGACACCAGAGAAACCTTTACCCAGTTTGTGCAGAATATCAAATTAAAGAACAAACAAACAAAAGTGGATGATCAAAATCTAAGTGCTTACCTCAATCTGGGATCGCAGCTGTAGAGATGTGGGGCTGGCATCAGGCTTCTCCTAAAATACAACAAATACCAAGTGAATGAAATATCCCAACACCAGATAGAATAAATTTGCAGGGGAGAAAAAGGGAAAAGAAAAAGAGTAATAGAACCAAGGACTATCTCAAAACACTTCATACAGGAAACCTTAACTACTCCAGAAGGAACCGCTTTCAGGATAAATTCTGAAATAATCCAGTATAACAGATAATTTCATACTTATCACTGGAGAATACACAAAGTAAAACTGCCAGACAGAAGTCATTCAAAACAAAATAGAAAGAGGGTTGTTTTATTTTCACTAGATCACCACACAATTTTTTAGCTAAGTTCAAATGCAATTTCCAAGAAATTACCTTCAGGAAAAATATACAGGGAAAATCTGGCATTAAAAGAACATTCTCTGAGGAAAAAATACTGATAGGATGTAGATTCCTTTCAGCAAGACCAATTTCTCATGCAGAAACTTGTCAACAGTATGGAGTTCAAACCACTTTTCTACAAACACCTAGGATATAACATCTACTGCAGAACTCAGTCATCCAGGCTCCCTTTGCAGCTGATAGAGAGACACAGAAACTCTTACAGAACAACCTGCCCAACGGGTTTCAGCTACCTCAAGTCAGACGAGGGAGTCCCACTGGTGGTATCTAATATAAGACTGCAAGCCAACTGCCTGAAAGGCACACACTATTAACATGCCTAGCTGAAATCAGTGGGAAAACTCCAGTTAGAATGGAGGAAGATGATATAGTCGTCAGTCCTGAGAACTACATTTTGTTGGTCGATCTTCACGTGAAATCATGGGGTAAGCTACTTATTCCTACTTTATTCTCAGCCAGCCGTAGCTCTTGTGAAGTTATTGCAAAATGAATTCCATAACTTACTCATCACAGCTGGGCAAGTAGTAGTGTACATGCTTCATGAAAATAAAAAAAAAGGACACAGACTTGTTTCTCAGTACTGAAGGACTTCTTGTTCACGCATTCCTCAGCCTACATGTAAAACTCTTATCTCTGTGAAATTGTACTTCCTATGCCTTTCGTTTATACAAAGGGTGACAAAACATTCTTGGGATTTAATTAAAAAAAAAAAAAAAAAGAAAACCAGACACAATTTTCTGGAAATGCAGCCTTTTAATACTAAACAGGAAATTACCACTGACTGCCATGAGGTGGTGTTGGATTAACCCACTCAGGAAGCCTGCGAGATCTGGAGTAGAAAGAAGCCTGCTCTGCCATCACACAAATGGAGTCAGCTTGCACTGCTGGCCACGGCAGCCAGGGAGAGCACAGGATGGCTCATGGCCATGTCCTTGCGCCTGTGCAAGGCTGACACCGGGTCACTGCCCTGCCAGGGGATTTTGCCTGTGCCTGACCATGCATTGTCTGCGTATCTGCTTTTGCTGATTTTGTAGCACAAAAGGGGAAATGAAGTCCTTGAGTGAAGGTGGACCTGAAGAGGCGACCACGTCCGCTTACTGACAGATCCAACGGGACTCCTCTAGTCAAGCAGAAGCTGGACTAAGGCCAGGGAAATTCCACAGATGCTCACAGATCAGAAAAATGAAATTAGTTATTTGGCACCAGGCATCCCTCTCTTTCTCCATTAGTTCTGTTAAAATGGAATCTAAGTTTTGCATCTGGAAAAGGCTGCAGGCACATTGCTGCAAATCCTCCTCAGATACTCTCCAACCCCTGCCTTGCTCTTTGCAAGGAGGAAGAGAAAGAAAAGCTCCATGATCCAGACATTCCCATTCATGAGCACCTCATTTGTCCACACTCTCCTGCACTGATGAAAAGGAGCATTTCATCAGTTTTATGTTACCATTTTGGTATGCCAGTCAGGAGGAACCCACCATGTCCCCAAAATGCCTTTAGATCCCAACCTCCTGATGATTTGTCTGTCTTAAAAAGCTGCTTGCTGCAAGTGTTTTGGTTTTTCGTTTTTTAAATATGCTAGTTTTTTTGGAAATTACCATTTATAAGATGCTGTCTGGCCTCCCAAGTATTGTGCTTGAGCAGTTGCTCGTGAAGTTGAAGCCTGAGACTACAATTAGATGAAAAGTTACTGCTTTCAGCATGAAACTACTCAGATGAACAGTCAGCTGCATCCCATGTAACTAAATCCTAAAAAACCTGACTGTATTTACTTTCTTTTTTCTCATTTGCTGTCAACCTGTTAGAACAGGAGCTGTTTTATAGGACCAAGATGACTGCAGAGGGCAGAAGCAAGGACAGCTTTCCTCTCTCTCCTCTAGAGCTCTACTTTGCAATGCTGGAATGCAAAACACCTGATAGTCCTGCACTGTTGTGATTAATATTCCTACCTGCCTTTCCAGCAGAATGATATTTTTTCTACTGCTATTTACACAAGAAACTGAAGTAAAATACTTAGGGAAAGAGTACTCTCAACTAAACTCCTGGCTTAGATCTGTATCAGAGATCACAGAACTTTCATCAACTTTGAGCAATTCTATTTACTTTGGTTAAAGTCCATTAAACCTCACTTTAAAATCCACAGGTTGTGTTGAATTTAATCCATTGGGATCAGGGCCCTTTTTTACCAACGGCTAATTCTAGAAGGTTAAGCAAATGTTGTACTGTTGGCATGTTCTCTAGCACGCTATACAATCTTTTCAGAAAATATTTTTAAAGGTTAGTTTCATTAAAGTACATCTTTCATCCTTCTGAACTAAAAAACGAAACCCAGGACAGCCTGGGCTTATAGAAACAGTGGCTGCAGTAAGAGACGTCCCTATCCTGCATTTCCAGAGCTCTTGTCTAGACAAAGCAGGCATCAGAACAATAGGTATTTTCTGTGCGAGCAGCCTGCTGTCCCAGATAAGTGCCCTCCACCTGTGCCCATAAAGCTTGTCTGAGGTGTACCAGAAAATTCACATCACCTACATGCTACACAGAGTTCGGAAGAAACCCAATGATCTGAGAAAGTACCTGATCAAGTGCAGGCTCCTTAAGCTACACTGTTAAATCCAGTGTTTCCCAAAAGTGACTGATCTACTTGCATGGTTTCTGGATTTAAGGGGCCTTAGGCAGGGCATCTATTCTGTCCCAAGAAACTGTTGGTGCATATTGAACTTGTTCAATACACTATTAAAATCAGTAACTAAGATCTGAAGATTCTGGAGAAATTGAGATATTCATAAATTGTATCCAATCTCCAGGGCATGCATTGGAGGGAAGGCAAACAGTGGCTTAGCACCAGCTTGTCCAGCTCCCCTTGAGGTCCAAGGTCAGCACGGCACAAAATCTCAAATGCTGATAATTAAGTCAGAAGGAGGTTTTAAAAATTAGTAAAGCTAATATCCTGTGGAGTAAGCCCACTGAATTTAAACTAGGGATTCCTCCATCAAGTCACCTACACCTGATCTAAAACCATCTCAGCTTGCAGAGGAATTTTGTTCTCCCACCTTTAAAGCCATTTCTTAGCAGTCCTATTTCCTTCCTGTTTCCTCCTTCATCCAAAGCCAACGCCATCAAGAGGATGGGTGCTGGACAAGGCCCTGAGGTCCTGGCTGAAGCTCTGATCCAGCAGCTGGAGGAAGGGATGGATGGCAGGCGTTGTGTTGCCTGGGATCACCAACCCTTCCGCACTGTGGGAGCCACAGAGAGCAACTGCAGAGCCACTGGTAACTTTGGGAGCCCTGGTGCAGAAGTGCAGGTTGGTGAAATGCTTTTTATAAATCTCTAATTTTGGAAGGAAATGTGTGTAGTTAGCTTAACAAGCAGGATTTGTAGCTTATGCTTCAAGCCTTTAGTTGTCTGCCTTTGGGCTCAAGAAAGAAGCTTCCTTCACAGGTAGCTTTTTTTGCCTACTTTGTACACTGAATTTATGTGATCATTTGCATACATTTTCTTTTCAAATTACTGCAGGCTTCTAAATATTGTGATTTTGGTTTTATATACTACCTTCCTCGTAAAAATCTTCAAAATGGTTTTGCAATCATTTAGGAGCTAGTCTGAAAAAAGCAACTGGGAAGAAAGTACAAAGCACAAAATACATGGGAAAGAAGCTGAAAACCCATTTGCTGCCTGGAATGGCAGGTTTTGAATTCATGAGGGACTTTTCCTTCATGATAACTTCAGTTCACTTATTCTATACGTACTGTAACAGATAAGAGGCATATCATGGCCTATCTGAAGGCATTGCTGTTCTGCTCCTGACATACATGAGCATAGCAGAGAAGAGCATCTGAAAGGAAACGCGGTCATCCAGGGTATGACTCACACATTCTAGGGGGAATGTTCATATTTTAATTACTTAAACATTCAGCTACATCTATGCTCCACACCACAACTAAGTTTAGGAAATAACATTCATTGAATTATCGCTTCTAATTAAAAATTCATGAACCTCTTTACAGTTGCTGTATCCATTTGAATCATAAATTTAAGCACTTTGCAGATCCCAAGACAGTATTAATCTCACTCTGCAGACAGAGAGTGTGCAAAGTGAGACCCAGATGAGTGCTGGGAAAATTCAGTGACATAACCAGTAAAAAAGAGATGACTAAAATACTCATAAATGTATAAATAATTTTATTAAACCATTTCAGCAGGTGTAAATAAGGCACATAAAGCAGAAACCTTCTGTGAGAAAATTCTCAGTCCTTCCCCAAATGTTTTCTCTCCTTGCTCTGAACATGCATTGCATGTTCTAGTCTAGCTTTTAAAATGATTAAACAAAGCTGTATCTGAAAGAGAGCAGAGCACTGAAGGCTTGTAAGAGTTTGATTTACTTTGAAAGCAATAATTGTGCCTCAAGTCCTCCATCACACTCTATATTTCAGCCTCTGCAGAGGTACTGGGGAAGATGTAAGGAAGCTCCTGCAAAGAGACAACATAGGTATGTGGGTGTGTAATGGAAATTGCCTACAAGTCACTAGGTATGAGCCACAGGTCAGAAGAAAGAAACAAAAAAGACCTATTCCTGTGTTAACCACCTCAGCAAGTGTTTGAGGGAACTAACAATTCAGTGAGTTTCCAGTGGTACAGATTAGTTAAAGTCCCATTTTGAGTTTCAAACTACAGCCTCTGGGCCATCCCCTGAGCTGTTTCAGCGAAGAAAGAAGTTTTTTCTGCACCACTGGTCTTGCACATTAGAGCCTGAGCTGACACATGCTAAATGATAATATCCTGCAGCAGCAGGAGCAAAACTCTGGATCAAGGAAATGAGTTATGCAGGAGGGATGGTTAAAAAAAAAAAAAAAAAAGACATTTCAAATAATAAAGACTTCTATGCATCAAATAATAGCCCAAGTGTCTCAGTGTCTCATAGAGAAGTGCAGACATAGGTAAATACTTAACTACTGACGAAATGCAGCTTCAGAGAGAACACACTGTTAGAGCATGCACGTCTGCTTTCAGTATTGGAGAGGGAAGAAAAATCCTGTCTCTCAGCTTGACACAAACACCAGAATCTATCCAACCTAACACATCCCGAGGCAAACATTGGACCCTCTCTCTCCCCTTTGCCAACAATAAAAGCAGAAGGGTTTTTTCCACCCATTTCAAATACACTGCATTCAACACTATGGTTGGGAGCCACAGAACTGAAAAACATTCCACAATGATTTTGAAAAACATAATTCAGTAGCAATTATAGAGAAACTGCAGCTTTTGTAAAGCCCTGTAACAATAAAAAGTGAGGCAGTGCTAACACATAAATTCACTTGTAACAAACAGAAGCAGAGTCCAGCAAAATTATGGCATAAACACAAAAACAACCACCTCAATAGAAATTGGCTTCAGAGAAAGGAAAGCCGATATGGGAACACAGCATCCTGCAGCGGGGAAATCAAATATCTTCTGATCAATTTTCCAAACAAGATGAAGCAAGCCCAGAACTATGGCAGCTATCTTTGTGCTAAAAACATATTAATGTAAAGGCCAATACGTGATTGGGGCACAGCAGGTCTTTGATTGATGGCTTTTACACTCATTACTCAAAAGGTACAATACTAAATGTTCTTGTTGCTGGCATGAACTGCCTCTGTACTAGAGCTGTTGCTGGTATAAAAAGGATGAGTAAGACCTGCCATCTTTGCCTAAAAATCCTTACATTTGTCAGCACTGACTTTTATTGTACAGGTAAGGCCAAAAAAGAACCTTTATGAAATAATGCTGCAGAACACAGCGAAAGACAAGGATTTCCAGGGAGGACTTTAAGATAGAGAGAGTGGTTTTGGCATCAGGAGGAGCTGTAATGTTTCAGAGGAATGAAAAAACCCTGAACAAACCACACCAAGAATGGCTGAATGTGAAGCCAAAGAGGACTCAGGATGTGACACAGACAAGGGAGGCACCAGGTAAAGCCCAACTGGACACTGCCCAAATGGGGCCCTTCTTGCTCAAGAGCTGACAGTGGGCCTGGGGAAGAGCCACCACTTCCCCAAGCAGCAGGGTTTTGTCCTGCGGGAAAACCACAACAAAAGGAAGAGAAAAAAACAAACGAACAAACAAACAAGCAAACAACAGTTGGTTACAGGGTACTTTGGGGTAGGAAGAGTCTGGTCAGCCACGTGCAGACTCCTTGCCCAGGTGCTGGCCCTCTGGCGAGGACGGCTAATGGCAGCGCACTGTTCCTTGGCCTCAGTCACCTCCTGAGCAAATACCCTCAATTAACAAGGAAAGCTGCACCTCTGTGAGCCGCAAGTACCTACCACCACCACCCTGCAGCCTGCTTTCTGTAGCTGTGGGGCCAGGAATTTCAAGTGGTTTTGAAGTGAAGCACTCACTGATAAGATGAGAAAACAACCACAAGCAGCTCCTTGCCATGAAAGCCATGGCTGAATATGGCAAACTTCTTCCTGAATACCAATGGTCCTGATTAGTTTTTATGTGCTCTTCAATTTCAGGACACCTCTTCCTAAGGGTCAGTGATGTTCTCCATTTCCCTATGCAAAATACTTCTCAGATCTTACCAATTCTTCATTTTCATATACACAAAGCTCTTCTGTATTTCTATTATGATTATTTGCCATTTTCTCATTTTCTCTTTGGTATGTGCAAGAACAAAAAAAGACGTATTTTCTTTTTGAAAAGTGGCAAGGAAAGAGAAGGGGAAGCTCAGACTTACCCCAGGATAACTCCAGGAAAACTTCTACAGCCATGCTATAAATCCTTTCAGGCACTCCATGGGAACAAAGGGTAGCACAGGTCCACTGTCATATTTGTACTGATATTACACTTGTGCACCTACATGCATTGACATATCCATGTCTCGAGCACATGGAATCTCAGATGATCTATACTGCAGATTAATGAAAGCTTTTGTATATCAGTATACCCAAGGCTCAGGGATTCTTGTAAAATGGGTTGTTACTGTAATACTGATGACTTTTTGCAAGTATACCCCCATTCACATCATCTCTGTGATAGCTAACATTTAAAAACTCTATGTTGTTTTCACTTTATGTTGTACCAAACAATAATTTACCAAGAAGATCAGAAACTAAGTTGACTTTGAGTTACTAAGGCCTTAAAAACCCTGGTAAAATTGAGCAGGAGGTAAATCAAGAGAAAGCACTGCTCATTAAGAGACCTAAAGACTTTTTTTGGTATTACCACAGACGTATCGAGTATCAGCAATGAAGTCCCCCCTTTCAGGGGAAAAAAAAGGCCAAAATTTTGCATTAATTTTATTCTGTGAAAGCAGTGATTCACTTCACTTTGTTAAAAAGGAGACAAATTTTTCAAAAATTATGAAGGCCATGTAGAGGAAAGCAAAGGATATTTTAGCTTAAACTTCCCCACACTTTTTAATTTGTTGTTTTTTGGGGGGTTTTTTTCTGATTTATGACAATCTGATAAGCTGAAAGGAATTTTGTGCCAGAAACTTACATCATACAAGCACTACAATGTGCATTAGAATTAGACAATTCTCTCCATATTTTTTTTTTATTTGAGACACCTCACATTGTAGAGACTTGAACACAAACCCATATGAAAAAGATCCAACTCTTTCAATGAGGTTCTTTAGCTGTAGAAGGCAAATCCAAAATTCTGAACTCAACAGCATTGTGGGCAGTGGTAGAAATCTGGCACAACCCTTTGTTTCTACAACTGCTGCTCTTTGGGCCTCATGTGGCTGCTATCAGGTTGTGCTCTTCAGAGCTCCTGACTTCCTCTTGGCTTCATAAGCCTCTGGAAAAACCTGCACACACATCCACGTTTCCAGTTTTAAAAAGTCTGTATGTATAGATGTGCATATACCTGCTCTGTGGGTTTTTTTTAAACATGAAATCAAGCCCTTCAGAGCACAACTAAAGCCCTTACTTTAAGAAAATTGATTTAAGCATATCTCACATCCAGCACAGAATTTCTGAAAGTTTTAATGCTATTGCTCAGGAAATGGATTTAACTTTGAACTTTTTAGAGAAGTGAAAGAATCTGGTAAAAAGAAAACAACAAAAAAACCCCCCACACAAACAACACAGAAACCCCCAAACAACACAGAAAAAATCTCAAACCAACCCCATCAGGAAAGAGGCAACAGAACCATGTAACAGAGTTGTGCTTAGTCAGGACCCAAGCCACATTATCCCTGGCAAGTAGTCTTATCATAAGGCTGTGCCCACGTGCACATTTACTGGTTTTCTCATCTTTCCACGAGGAAATTCAAACTGCCCACTGTTGCATCTTTTTGTGCAAAAATAATTACATCAAAATTATAAACATTTGGGCAAAATGGATGCTTGCTTTCCACTGACAGTAACACTGTACCTCTTTTTTCCTCTTTCAGAGGTTAAAAACATCAACAGCTGCTAGCTCAAAAAAGCAGACATCCTGATCTCAGGTCTTTGTTGGCAGTAAACCTTGCAGCCCAAGCTTTCAAGCCATCCATTCTCTGTGGTTTAGACTGGGTAGGCTCTTTCTGCTGATTTGCACTATCACTTTATTTTTTTAAATTCAGCTGAGTTCCCCCTTAGTGATTTCAGTATTTCATGAGAGGACCATGGTTGAAAAGCTGTAACAACATGAGAGATGTTGTATATTTCGAGACTTACAAACATGAGGGCAGGTGGGGTCTGACTCCCATTTCAGCCATTTTGACAATGAAAACGGCAGGAATACAAATGAGAAAAGGTTTTGAAAAAAATTTCTATCAGACAAACTTGTATCAACATATTGGGAACTAACTCTCTGATAACATTTCATTATTACAATAAACTCATTCTGAAGAAACAGTTTATTTAAGGATCCTTTTTAAGAAAGCACTTGAAGCAGGAAAGAAACTGGTCATGCTGGGAAAAGGTTTATTATAGATACACATTTTTAAAATATGACTTTTATAATCATTTAAAAAAGCAGAATAAATGTTTAACTTGAACTCAAACTGGTTCTGTTTAGTAGGCTGATATGTGAGACTGAACACCTGAAAATTAAGACTGATCATATAAATTCATTCTCTAGAGCTGGGCACTGCACTGCTTCCTCTCAACCTGCAAAAATGCACTTCAGGAATGTGAGGGGGGTGAGGGAAGAGAGACAAAGGTTGATAGCTGGATGCTGACTTCAAAGTCTCCTACCAAGTGAGAAGAGAAATTAATTTCTTGAACAAAAGAACTGAAAACAAATTAATCATATTAATGCAAAAAAAGGACTAGACCACAAATTGCTAGTCTGTACTTATTCATTCTTCCTGCTATAAAAACTATCTTTGATAAAAGAACTTTTAAATTAGCTGTTCTCACTTTACCTTTGAAATTGAAGCCTATATTTGATGGATGCTTTGGGCCAGAACCCTACTTAAAACTTTATCACTGGTTATCATATGATGATTATTACAAAACTAAATTTCAAATCAACTCTGGTGCATTTTTTAGGCTGAAAGTCAACATGGAAGATTGTTCCCATCAGAGGGAAAAAATATTATTGAATGCTGTTAGACTATCTGGGACAACTTGGTTATTTACACAGAAGATTCACAACATCCCTATTTGAGAATATTAAGAAGTAGTTGTTGCCTTCGACACATTTATGATAAAAATCTTTATCTACACAACTATTGATAGAAATATTCTTCATTTTCTATTTACATTTAAAGTAAGACTAGGATAGAAACTCATATGCCATAGCGAAGTAGCTAACAGGAAAAGCCCCAGCTGGTGGAGCAGCAAATAGGAGCCTTGCTCTGTGGGATTACTGCTGCATGCTTTGCTTTGGAGGATAATGGTGCGACAGTGACATCTGACAGCTCCAACACCACTCAGCACAATTGCTGGTAAGGGGTTAAATTAAAGGCCTCAATCATGCCATTAACAGCTCCCGCTTTTGGGCCAGGCTCCAGCCCAGCTGCAGAGCTCCGGCCACTTTTTGCAAAGCTCAGCTGTTCTGCGGAAAAGGCACAAGTGGGCTCCTGCCACATGACCAACAATTGGGGTAGAAGGTGGGGTTTGCCCTGGCACACAGGCCAAACAGAAGAAAAGTACTTAACACAAGTTTCAGTGATTCTTAAATCTAAAGGGCAATAAATCTGAATTCTGAGGATCCATCAAGCAGCTCTAAAATGCTCCTTTCTTTGTTCAAAGCAGGAGGAGCAGAGATTTTCCCCAGAAGAGGACAGTGGAGGCCAGAACTCTCCTCCCGGGGCCACAGCAGCTTCCTGGTAATATCAACCTGAGCAGTCACTGGGCCTGATTGCTGCTCCCTCCAGCCCAGGGACACCGCCCCACTTTCAGGCTAGTACAGGATGGTGACGCACAATTTTGCTTTGCCTTGTTGGGTTATTATCCCGTCACAGACTGAGTGAGGGTCCTTTCCAAAAAAAAGGCCAATTGCTGAATGATGAACAAACTTAGTACCAAGAATGTCTGCAGAGAAAAAATAATCATGACACTTATGTGCTGCTTACAGACAAAGCATTTGAACCTCGGCAAACATCCATCCTTCAGTCACTACAGATAACTCAGGCCAGAGGAATCTGCAAAGAAAGCTGCCACCACTGTTCCAAGCAAATCATCTGCAATCATTATCCACAACTATTCACTGGAGAATTAAGAGTGCTGCAGTGAAGCCTTACAAATTATTCTCTAGAGCAACATGTTCTCCTTGCTTATTCCTGAAGTTGCTCCTGAAGCAGCAACTACAGCAAACTTCTTCCCAAGTTCCACTTGAAAATTCAGCCTTTTTTTCCACCAGACTTTGGGTTGCACTTGACTTCAAGATGGATATGCAGAACTAGCCTTGCAGAAACAAATGAAGCACAAGTGCAGGGCAGTCTTGCACTCTAAGAGCTGCCTATAGTTTTGCAGTGATGTGTACAACTAGTACATGCACTTCATTCCAGCAAAGCCTGTACAGCTTTGCACTCCCTCATGCACCTTCTTATTCCCCCATCCACTAAGGGACATGTTTTACTATTAAAGGAGCACTGCAGTCACAGGTAATCAAATTATGGCATTAAAAATGCCAGTAAGCTTTGAATTTTTATAAGTTGTCTTTCAAACATAGATGAAGCAAAACAGAGGCCTCAGCAATGAATAACTACTTTTGTTTGGAGGTCCATTCAAAACCCTGCCCCTTTGCTATTAGCACTAAACAGTGAATTTATGCAGGCAATCCAGAGCACAGGAATTGGCCATAAGTTACAGGAATATCCTGATGAACTAGGCAAAACTAGGACATTAAAGGAGTAATGCCTCACCAGAATTGCTTCTGATTCTCTTCACCATCCCACTGTAGGGGAGTGAGTGAGTGGCTGTGTGGGGCCTAATTGCCAGCTGGGGTTAAGCCACAACAGTCCTTTTTGGTGCCCAATATGGGTCTTGCAGGGTTCAAGATAATGACAGGTTTGACTGGAATGTGCTAGAAGGAATTTATAGCTGTAATTGCTGATTAGCTGTTAATTGGCAGGTGCTTGTCAGGAGCCTTGCTTGCCTGACTGTACATTAGAGTCTAGTGCTCATTAGTGGCTGGGTTTGCTCTCCCTGCTGCCGTGCTGCTTCATCCCCTCACTGTGCTGTGCCTGGGAACACTGTGATAACAGCAGTGGCCATGTGCCTGGGCTGGCAGGGGACCAGGGACTCACTGTGTGTCTGTGCTGCTGGCCTGGGCTGGCCAGGGCTCCAGTGTGAGCTTCAGCCAAAGGGACCTGACCTGTGCCTGAGTGCACGTGGGAGCAGGTGGATCTCAGAGCGGCTGTGGTTCTGTCAGTGCAGCAGCAGGAACACATCTGAAAGGATTGAGGCCCAGGGATAAGTCTGTGCCGCAGCAGGTATATACTGAGCATCAGTGGCTGTGGATAAATCCATGCTGAAGCACCTGAAAGCGTGTGGCCGTGGATAATCCCACAACAGAGCAGGTATTCCCCTGGAAGGACTGCAACCATGGGCAAAGCCATGCTGGAGCAGGTTTATTCCTGAAGGGGCTGTGGCTGTGGGTAAGGCCACACTGGATCAGGTGCACCTCAAAGCAACTGTGACTGTGGACAGGCCAAAGCCACGGCACTGTACCCCTGAAATGACCGTGGCTCAGAGAAAAAGGCTTCACTTGGGGTAGGCATAGCCATAAGGGACTGCAGTCTGTGGATAAGTCCTAGCCAGGCTAGGAGCAAGGGAAGGAGTTCCATTGAAATGTTCAATATTATGGTCTGGCTCAAAGGGACAAGGGGCAGAGATTGTAATGGATATAGGTTTAAATCATTGTAGACCATGACCTGCATGGGTTGCATGTCAGAGGAATGACTATAGTGGGAACCACACAAAGCAAGGGAGGACAAGTCTTGGAAAAAGCAGTTCCAGGGGCAGCAGCAAACTGATTTGAACTGGCTTTGATGCCCAATAATTTCACATACCACACCACCTCTCCTGTCCTGAGTAAACTCAGTGGACATTTATGGACATTTTACAGGGATAGTCCATAGGCTAGGAGAATAATATCTGTGTATTGTATCAAAGGATGAGAAGGGGGGTAGCAAATGAGGAGGATGTGTTGAATTGTGTGGTACCTGAGAATGACATAAATAGTAATGAATAAAGAGTGGAGAATGTGCTGGCTTTGGCTGGGGTAGAGTTAATTTTCTTCACAGTGGCTAGTACAGGGCTCTGTTTTGGATTTGTGCTGAAGACAGTGTTGATATTTCAGGGACATTTTTGGTATTGCTGAGCTATGCTTACACAGAGTCAAGGCCTTTTCTGCCTCCCACGAGCAAGCAGACTGGGAAGGCACAAGAAATTGGAAGGGGACACAGCTGGGACAAGTAACCTCAACTGATCCAAGGGATATACGATATGGTATGGTATCATGCTCAACATACACAGCTGGGGGAAGAAGGAGGAAGAAGGTGGGGACACTAGGAGTGATGGCATTTGTCTTCCCAAGTCACTGTTACACATGACGGAGACCTGCTTTCCTGGGTGAACACCTGCCTGCCCTTGGGAAGCAGTGAAATAATTCCTTGTTTGGCTTTGCTTGCGTGCACAGCTTATGCTTTACCTACTAAACTGTCTTTACCCCAGCCCATGAGTCTTTTCACTTTTACTTCTCTGGCTGGCTCCCCCACTTCACCAGGGCAGGGGAGGGAGTGAGTGGCTGTGCTGGGCTTCGTTGCCAGCTGGGGTTAAGCCACAAAACATTGAAGGGCAACTAGAGCAAGCAAGCTCCACATTAAGCTGAGTTAATTTAAGGTCAGTATAAAGCCCATCTGTTACTATCATGCTGCAGAAACCTGGGGCTTCATCATGACTGCTACTTCATATAACTAAGGCTTCCCAATAATCTTCTAAGTAAGTGTGTACATTGAACAGAAACAGACAAAAAACAACCAACCAAAAACCAGAAAGAAAAAATAAATATTATGGGCAATGACATAAAGCACAAGACTAGAAGTGACAAAAGAAAATGTTGACAGGTGGGAAATTTGTAGTAAGAGAAAAGACCAAAGGGGACTGTACACTGTAATCCTCAAGGTAAGAAGTGTTAAGCCAGACTTCATCCTGGAGATGGATAAAATACCTGGAACAAAATATGATCAGCAAAACCATAAAAAACCCCAACCAATTGCACAAAACCCACAAAGAGAAAGGCAGTATCAAAGGTATGAAAGAAACATAAAACTCACAGACATCTAGTAAATGAGACCCACAAGTCCAGAAACCTTGGTGCCTCTTAACATTGCAGTATTGCTGTGAGCAATAACAATTCTCAATTGCAATCTAAACCAAATAGCAGTCAAAGCTTTAGACCGGGGAAAAGCTACTGAAGTCAAACCACTTCAGTTAATAATTTGCTGCTAAGCACTTTCAGTTCTGCTTTGTCACTGCTGCAATCCCAGGGAGCAAGCGCACTGCGAGCTGCCTGCCTGCAACAAGCCAAGGGTTTGCTGAAGGAAGGGAGCGTGCTCGGTCTTGTCTCCTCTTCCCTCCAGCAAATGTAAATTATGAATGCAAGGCTCCACGAACAAATCACCAAACGCCCTGTCTTTGCAAATGTCTTTGTCTAAGCATTATGACTCAGTTTGCTGGTAGGCACTCCAACAAAATTAATTTACCATGGTATGGAAAACCTGAGCGAAGTAAAACTTAAGCTGTACAAACACCTGCAAGAGCTTCTAAATGCCTGGGGTTTTGCAGCCAAGACCTGCTTGTTTGGGCAGGTGCTGCCACTGTTATGGGAGTGTCTATGGCACAAATCCCTCTGCTCAACTGTCTTCGGCAGGGAAAGCAGCCCAGACTTCTTGGAAACAAATCTGCTCTAATCAGGACAACAACAAAATGTCTTGACCAAAAGCTTCTTTTTTTTTTTTTTTTCTGCTCACACTCCTCTTCGTACCTTAGGGTTTTTTCCAGGTTATGGCCCTAACAGGGTTTACTTACAACATCTGGAGGCTCTATTAGTGCATAAACCATTTCTTTTAAAGTTTTTATTGTTTCAGATCCAGTTCTAACACAAACTTCTCCTCAAGAATACTGTCTCTTATTCAAGGTTATGTGTAGTCTGTGAATAAGTGCATGCAAATGGATATAGAATGTGTTGTCAACTTCGCAAGGTTTTGTTAAAAAACAAGTTAAATAAAAATGGTACATTAGTAAATGTAGCTGAAACTACAAAACAATATCCCATATGCTACCCTTGACCTTCACATACACTAACAGGTCCCTCTAATCTAATAGGAATTAGATCAAGTGTATTGCAACGTGCTCAGCATGCTACTCACTTCCATAAAGAAACTATGGGTTTAGGCACTTCCACTGACTTTCAAAGCAGAAAGAGACACACTGAAGTTCATCAGCATCAATTTTTATTCCCCGTCTCATTTCACTTAATCTATGAGAATTCTTTTATATATATATATTTAAATATAATATTTCAGAGAAATTGAGGGGTTAGGACAACAAAGTATTAAAGCACACGCCTGGCAACAGTACCAGTGTGTTTAAACGTTGGCATGTTTTTGCGCATGCTTTACTAGATTAAGTCCTGATCTCACAGAACAGAGCTATCAGTAAGACAAGTTAGTAAATAATACAGGATACCTTCATTTTTTAATGGACAGGATTGCAGTTCCTGCAGAAACCGCATCTTTCACATTTCACAGTGCACAAACTGCAGTTTCTATACAACTACCCAAGCCTTCAGAGGACAGACATATCTTCTTAAATTTGGAAAAAGAGTAAATCACTTGCTCTCCCGGCATATCCAGAGGCCACTCTTTATCAGTGCACCATATCACAAAAAGAAAGAAGACAAGAGGGTGGAAACTAGTCAGTGCTAAAAAAAGAGTAGGGGCTGCAGCAATGATAGGGAGATTACCTGAAGCCAGTTTCATAATTCAACATTTCTCATAAATTCATGGAAATCCTAACACCCAGGTACACCCCTTGTACATTGAAATTCTGTGAGGGCTCCTATGACTGTAAAAATAGATTTAACAGAATTTCCTTAGGTGTCAAAAATCTACTGGTACTCTGCACTTCTGAAATCAAACTCCAAATCTTAATGAAATTGTAATGCCAAAACCTGATTAATTTCTGATTTGAAGCAATGCTTCTTTCTTGTGTTTCCCTGTCTTTGGCAAATACTCAATTCTAGCTTCCTAAAAACAGTCCATGGAAAAAGGATATACTACAACAAAGCCTGTTTTCATATCACATATAGATTGCTATGACTTTTAAATGCCAAAACTTAAGCTTAAATAAGGTGATAGAATTGATTTAACACAATCTTTATCTCTAAACTTTTTAAACAGTAACTAATTTGCCTCCCAGCTCTCAGCTTGAATCAGACACTATTAATTACATAAACTCAATTATTGGCCTTCCATATTAATAGTTTTGTTTCCTCACTCCTTCAGTACCCTTCAGCTCTAATTAAGCAACAACTTTTAACAGCACAATGTGGTTTCTCACAACTCTTCTGCAGCTGCCCCCCCTTGACAAGGCCTTGCAATGCCTACAAGGATTCGAAATGCTGCTGCTGTTTAGGTACTAAAACATGAGGTTATCTCAGTAGAGCACGCCTGCTCCAGTCCCTTCGCTGGCTATGCAAGATATCTGCTGTAAAAATTGTTCTTCATGGCCTCTGCCTGTTTGCCACTAAATTAATCTGTTTTCTTTGCACGTCCTTGGCTTCTCTAGCACTGGCAAATGCTCGTCTTTTACACCATTCCTTTCATCACTTCAAGTCTCAGCGTTAGAGCACAAAAAGACATTTTGAAGTTTACTGCAAAAAAGAAATGTATTAGCTGATCAGAATGAAAACTGAATGAACTATTTGCTTTACTATCTTGAAAATCAGTTTCTTGGTAGCTCTAAATATGGTGGTAATCATTATTTTCAACAAAATTAAAAATAATGAAGCCTTTGGCTAGCACTCCACGTGAAACAGGATGAGTTACAGAAAGACCACTGCAGCTTTAGAGGCTGGCATACAAGGTTAATCTGAGCCCATTTCTCTTTCCAACTGTTTCTTCCATCTCTCCAGTTCCAGGTATACCACAAAGTGATAAACTTTTATGTCCTCCACACTACAAAAAGGGAAAGTAAAAGTCTTCAGAGAGGAAAAAAAATTCCTCCAGAGTTTTCTTCTGCATATTTTGCACCTTGGATTGCCTCAAGTGAAATATTTGCCTTTTAGAGCTGTTTTACTATACACTGTCCTTGTCTCAGTAGGGCTTGCTCCCAAGGGATTTTTTTCACTGCTACATATGTAAGAGACATGATTTATGTGGTGACCATGAAACACACAACACACTGCTACTCCCAGGAAGAGAAAAACTAACCCCAAACCTACTCAGTTTTAAGACTATACCTCCCACCAGGACAGCCAGTGGGTTCACATCTATCATACTGCTTTGAACTCTCTCATTGGTACTGCTGAGGAGCAGATCAGCACCTGAACAGTAAAAACTGGGGAAGGTATGGTGTGATGGC
Organism: Pomatostomus ruficeps; assembly: GCA_013400735.1. NCBI lineage: Eukaryota > Metazoa > Chordata > Aves > Passeriformes > Timaliidae > Pomatostomus > Pomatostomus ruficeps. Next base: position 157,111 of record VYZT01047442.1, read on the forward strand.
CAGGAGAGAACAAAGCACAAAGCCCAAACACACAGGAGATTGCTTCAGAAGATGGTGATCCTTGAGAGGACACAGCTTGAGACAAAATCAGCAGCAGTGCAGTGCTGATGTGTCTAAATTAGACTTGACGTTATTCAGACTGCTGTGGTCTTCCAATGGACAGCAACGCTTTTCCTACTTCCTGCAATAAACTAGCCCAACACAGTGCTGAGTGACTCAGAGTTCATCCAGCAAACCTATAAAGAAAAAAGTAGTCTTTTCTGCTGTTTTCATGTGCTCTGGCTGCAAACACTCTGAAAAATGCTCTCCAGGATTTAAGAGCCTGAATGACCCAGACTATGACATCACAGAAAGCAAAATGCAGCTATTACTTGTGCCTGTTATGCCTTGAATTGCAAAAACATTTGTAACATGCCTCATACAGTGCCCAAAGACAAGAACAAGAATTATCTGTTAAAAGATAGAAAGGAGTCCTCTTGGGGTGTGAACCCAAATGAAAAACCCAAACCCACTATAAACACAGTACAGAAACTAAAGTGTTTCCCCACACACTTTCTGCAAATAGCATTCCCAAACCAGCAAGAAGGACATTCAGATAATAAAAACATTCAGTCCCTCTTCTAGTTCTGCTGCTGGCTTTCTGTATTATCTCAGGAAGTTACTTACATCCTTTGTATCTCAATATATTTGCCTGAAAACAAGAATTCTTACCTAGTGTATCTCACAGCTTTGTCAAAGCTGCCAGCACACCTCAGAAAAGACATAGGGAGGCGTAAGCAACTGGAATCACAGCGTACATCTCCCTTCCTTGGTGTCCTGCATTTGCATGAGAGGAGAGGACTCTGCTATGGCAACCCCCTCCTTGCCAAAACCAGCCTTGAAAGCCACTGAGAGGTGAGATGATCCTCTGACAAAGTAACCACAGAACATGCAGTGATTGTCTCCCACTCAGTACAGGACAAACCTCTCTCCATATTCTTAGAGGGATGCGTATCCAGTGTTTCTGCCCATGTATTTTTATTAGACAGGCTAAATTTTAATTAGACCTGATCACTACAGGCAGGGGTAGCTATCTCTAGCGGTCTGAGAAAGCAGAAGGAGACAACACAGACAGAAAGGAGCTATTTTACAGCTAGTCTTTGTGAAAGAAAAGTTGGCAAAGGCCCCAGGAAACAGATAAAGTCATGTTGAGTAGGTTAAATAGTTCACCCTGCCTCATGTAATTGCATGGCTTCTCTCAGGTCCTTGATTTTTACAGTAAATAACCATTTTGAAAAAATAAATGGGGGAAAATAAGAGTATAACTGTTCTTTTAATAACATTCTGATTCCCTGAAAACTCATTTTTCTCAATTTGCCATGCTTTATTAAAAGAGTGTGTGCCAAGCTGAGATAACATCTCTTACTGTTATAATTTTTAATCTATGCAGCAATTCATTATTTGCTCTTTCTCAGCTCTGGCTGTGATTCTGGATACACACTCACAAGCAGCCCTGCAGACTTCATGTACTGTGACTATACTTCAAACATACGAAAATCTCAACTGAATTATCTAACTTAATTTTCATCCTCAAGCTTCCTGTGTTTTGAAAAAAAAAAAAATTAGTAATTGTGCTCTGAAAGCAGACTTTGAGGAGAATGTCTCAGCAGTTAGCACTGTGCCCCTAATTAAACCAACATATTTATGGCCTCCATAAATTCCCTCTGAAGCTATAATGTAATGCTTCTATATGTCAAGTTCCCAGTATACGCAAATGTTTTCAAATTATCGGCACTGCCTTGCTGACTGCTTAAGATAAGGCTCTCATCCAGCAATGCAAAGGAGACTTAGGCTCTGTCACGCATTAATGAGAAATGGGAACCATTCACAGAGAGCTTCCTGCTCCTCCAGAAAAATCTCTCCTGACTGCACAAAAACGTCACCTTTTGTAGATTAATTAACGGGACATCAGCATCATGAATATACATTTCTTTTCCTTCTTCTGACTTAGCATCACTTAAACAGCATGTCCTTAATTTTTGCTGGAACTCCTTTAAATGCTAATTTATATTCATCTGGTAAGTGCTGCTTTCTGCACTTGCAGAGTGCAGAAAGCACATATGAATGAATGTCCTGGAATTTTCATCAAGTTCAGAGAATGGACATTGCTACAATTCAACACTTGCAAACTTAATTTATTTTCTTGCAATTTTGAGAAAATTTGTCTTGGCAAATGAAAATCCAGAAACGGTCCACAGCAAACTGTCAAGTAAATGGGGAAACCAAAAGCAGCAGAACATCCTGCATGCCAAACACCAGGAACACCCACTCACTGTGTTATTTCTCAGTGCTACTAAACAGACATCATTTGTCCTTAGACAAATCCGGTCAATTCCACCGTTTCTTTGCAGGTTTGATCCAAACCCAATCAATAAAATTATCTTTGTCAATAGACGCTACATCAAAGCCAAATACTTCCAACAAATTACTTAATACCTGAATACCTCTGTTAAAGTATCTGTAAAATAGATATTTTAGCAATGCACAGATGCAAATCACATGTAACAATAATCTGTCTGCCTACACAGCAACACCATGGTACCAAGACAAAATTCATATAAAGTCTGTCCTCTTCAGAGCAGGCATAATCCCTTACCTTAAAATGTGTTTTCAGAAAGAGATGTCCTGATGACAAAAGACAGAAGGTATGTTACATGACATGTCCTTACACTTCTAAAATGATTTTTACAGACAAATCAAATAAGCACAGCAGAAATTTGCCTTCCTGCATGGTTTCAAATTTTTGATGGAGAATGGTATTATCCAGAGGAAAGGAAGAAGGGCGTTGGGGAAATATGAAAGTAATTTCAGCAGGAGTTTGTGAATAGAGTATTCTTTCATATTAATGAAAACCAGATCATAAAATAGCCTGTGAACTAAGAAATTGGCAGAAAATGTATTTTAAATTATATTAACATAAAAAATACATAAATTTTTATGTATTTATGTATATAAATAATTCTATAAAAACCATATTAAAAACAATAGAGTTTTCCCCATCATAAGACGTGTTCAGGATATTGATTTTGAAACAATAAAAAAGAAGACAGAATTCTAAAATGCGGTTTCATACAAGAACATAACGTCTGACAAGGGAAAACAAGTTACACAAATAATTTTGTATCATAAAGCTATTATATAAATGTCATTCTGTCCAATGTAGTTTGTCATTTGATTTCAAAGTCATCAGGCACAGGAAGAATGCAACTGTGTTTAGTTTGCAAACATCTCAGGAAAATTTCAAAGCATATACAAAATAGCAGGTATTAATATGACATAAAATTGAGAAAAAAATAACCCACTTAATTTTACAGATCAATCCTATTGAAAGGAAGGTTGGATAACAGTTGTCTTACAGCCTGAGTTGACTTCTTAATTTTCAAGCAATAGATAANTCTTAATTTTCAAGCAATAAATAAGGCCTTTAGGGTTCAAGATCAAGTAATTAATTACTGAATTTATGGAAGGCTCTACCATAGAAATCAATAAATAGTGACTAAAGAAGGCTTTATGAATAAAACAACTTCATAATACTAGTAACTCCACTTGAGAGGATGGCAAAATTTTTTACATAGCAAGTACATGCCAAATCAATCCATGGAATATAATTTGCATTGAACAAACTATTTAACATTTTGCACATGACCTCTGTGTTGAGACGAGCTAAGTTATCTTNNNCCAAAGCTAGTGAAATCTATATGAATATATATATATATATATTGGTTCACATATACATATTAGATCAATAAATATATGCTTGATCTCTGATGAAAGATCAAATGAGAAAGGTGCAAAGAGGAGACTGTTGCCTGCTTCTGTTACCAAGGAGCACAGGGCTGGAAGGTACTGCCATTATCCATTAGAGAGACAAAGATTGTTTTCATTTAAGGCTCCATTCTAAGGAAACAAACATGTCAATCCACCACCACTTCTAGGGAAATCACTAAAAAAAGCAGGTTATTCTGGCCTAATGTTTGGGAATCAGATGTTGTGCAGTATGGAGAACTGAAAGGTATTGCATTTAAGCAGAATTACCCAGACAAAGACTTTCAGGGTGGGGAACATCTGGGGAGCTAACAGGTTGGCAGGAAAGGATGTAGGGATTATGGTGAATCATAAGGTAAGCACAAGCCTTAGTGTCACGTTGTTGTGTAGAGAACCACCACTGTACTTACTACAAATATTATGAATGCTAAAATAGTTTGCCTAGGGAGACTATGGAATTAACATGCTGGGACAATTTAAAGACAGGTCCGATCAACATCTGTCAAGCCTGATAAGAACAGCTGAATCTGCCTCGGGGCAAACGATGCACCAGGTGATTGCTCAAAATTATAAAACAAAGCCAAGGTAAATTCCATGAAAAACAATAGTACTTAAAATAGGTTTTGTAACACACCTTCAACCACAAGAAAAAAATCAGATATTGTTGTATTTGTGTTTCACTTCTGGTTTATACATTTCGCATATAGCTACAAAGAGAATTTCCACTCCTCTTTTTGCAATAACTGGAAATTTTATCCCAGAGCAGGTGCTGCAAACTTTATCTGGTGTAGTTGAGATGCAAACTGGTTATGGTGATGTCTAATGCAAAGCAGTAAGCAGAGAAGCTAAATACACAGCTTCGCTTTTCATTCATTTTGCGTTTCAAGGAACATTTTACATGTGCACTACCACTAGTCTTCAAGGGATTGCATTTGCAGAGATTCCTGATCTTTTCTATTCTTTCTATTGCTATTCTGCAGAAGTAGCATAGCTGGTTCCACAAAATCACTGCACTCTAAGAGGTAACAATGTCCAAACCAGGGAGGCAAATAGAAAAAAAGAGAAAGAGTAAGGACTATAGAAGGATGGAAAAAAGTAGGGTGTAGGAGATGCTCAAGGAAAAGAAAATTAAGCATGTGGGACAAAGTGAATGGAGGAAGGGCGCTGTAAGGACTCTGAGTACTGAGGAGAGAAAATGTTGTGAAGCTTTGGAAAGATGCGTGAGTGGAGTAAAATCAGGAAGACAGGAGGGCATAGGCTGAGCTGCTAAGGAATGGGATAAGAGGGGAATGTGACAGTGACTAGTAATAAGAACAGCCTAGAGAACAAACATGGCATCATGGAAGGAGAGTCATTGGAGAAAACAGACAGAGGGTCCTCCCATAACTTTAAGTCTCCTGTAACAAGGCAGTGCAGGGGCAATATCTGAGCTCTCACTGAGGGATAGACATGTGATTAATCTAGAACAATGCAGCTTCCTCAGCTATTTTATCCTCCATCTATTCTGGGAAAGAGGCTGACAAATCCAGCACTGGTAATCAAAGCCTTTCATGTGCCACTTAGCTGCTCTGACACAGTGGTGGAAATAAAAGTCTTATGCTCAAACCCAGAGACAAAAACCATTATGACAGTATAGATGCCTTACATGTGATAATAATCCATAACATTCCTCATCTGGAAAATATCTTGCCACTCAACATAACTGCATCTGTGTCAATCTGAAGCTGCTGGTAAGAGAAAGGGTACAAAGATTAATATGCTTGTGTTTCAAAAAGCTTCTTTCTTTTGTGTAACCCCTTTCTGCAGGCTTAGAAATTCTTGCTCAAAAGAATTTACCATGTTCTGAAGGTAATAAACCACGATAAGAAACAGGTCCGACTTCTGCAAGCCTTGCTCACCTATCCAGTCCTGTGATGAGCAACAGCAGACAAGACCAGGATTCGTGTGATTTGTGCCAAAGAAAGTTAATTTTCTTAGTATGGTGCATAAGACGACTTTTTGCACACTCTTACTAGATACTGAATTCTACCAAACCATGGACAGTCAGTAGGTTCCTTAAAAACTTGTAGCAGACCACTCTTAATAAAAGGAGCTATTAAAATTACATTAAATACTCATGACTTGTGCTTGTTCACAAGAAGTCTTCATTTTGTTTTCATTCTGATGTTAAGACAGCTTAAAAAGCAATTTATGGAAAACACCCTTGTAGATTTCCAAATCTCCTTTGGTGTTTCTATTAGGTGTGAAGTGAAAAAAATATGCCATTTCCCTCCAGGTAAAAAGGTGAGACAAAACACAGGTCATTTTGTATCATTCCATTTTGGGTGGGTTTGGGCTATGAATAATCCATGTGCTATGGGATCAGCATTTCTGTGTTATAAATGTTACATTGTGTAATGCATTACCATGATAGGACATGCGTTTATGTGGAAAAGGAATTAGATAAACATTGCCACCAAATTTTTAGGATTTACTCATTGACAAAATATCTCTCCCTGCAAGTAAATGAAGTTGCTAACTTTCAAGGTGTTCCTCAGGTATGAGATCAAATTCAGATTTGTTTTTTTAAGACCAAGATTGTTAGGCCTCAGCTCATGGCAAACTTGTGATCTCATACAGAAAATATTCCTGTTTTCAAGACTGATAGAGGGTGAAAAGGTCTGTGGTCCTAAAAGGATAAAGGGAAATAGGTGTAACAAAAAATACAAAGAAACGTGTCCCAGAGATCATGAAAAAAATTCAAGAACACTAGCTTTTTAAGAGAGTCCATAAGTTTATAGGTAGAGATTTGAAAAGTGCTGTAATAATCTCTGAAGAAAGCTTTCATACTTGAAGAGCTGCTACTGTGCAACCAGAAATATTCTTTCAAATGAAGCACCTCACAGTATGTCAACGATAATGAATTATAAGACATTCTTCAGTGCTAGGAGGACCTCAAGATTCAATAGAGAAGAATTAAAGAAGCCATTTATGTCAAAAGCTGAAAGGTAACAACAGGTAATTTGCTATAAGCCCAATGGTGATGTCTTGCCCTAATGATATCCTTTTAGTCTCAACGAAGGCCACTATAGAATAATGCTTATTTTAGAAATCTAAATAGTTTCAATCAGAAGAAATTTCAATGAATCACTAAGAAGACAAGATCAATTGTGTTCACACTATTTAAGGAAAACAATAATATTTCCTGTTGGATCCAGCTTGGATATAGAGGAAAACACAGGGTGTTTCCCACCACACTTTGCTACACTTCCCATGAAAGTGACTTTTGGCAAAATGCCCATCTCCTTCAACTTCATCGCAGACTTCAGATGTTTGGTATCACTCACTCAGATAAAATGTCTTCCTGCTTTCTTCTCCATTTGCTGGTTGAGCTATGGTCAGGAAGGTGTTTCTATTTTTGTAATTTTTAAGAGCAGAAGAAATGCATTAAGGATGCAAACCCCAGGGATACTCATGCCCTTTCACTGCTCCAAATGAAACTATAATACAATAGATACCTTCTGTATTCTTAGATTTTTCACTGAACTTCTGCAGTTTATTCTTAACAGTTTTAATTCCTTCTGTCATTTTGTGAAACTGGACTAAGGCCTAACTTCAATTTTATTCTTTTGTCACTAGGTGTTCTCAGGTGTGTAAAACACCCTATGAAAAAAACTGTTCAGCCCTTCCATGACTTTCTTTTTCAATTCTTTCATTTCTTTTTTCTCATTAGTTTCATTCTGGAGCTTGCAAAATTCCAGAACAACCAGTTGTAGTGGCAATCAGAGCCTTGACTGTGGCCCACCCCTTCTCCTGCAGTACCGATAATGAAAAGGTCAAAACTGCTATTCCAAATCTTCTCCTTTGACCCTGTGCCTGATCAAATCAAGCCTGCATTATGGCCAGTGACCATGACAGATTCACAGAAAAAAGAGTGCACCGGTGAGTGAAGACATTTCTGGCAAGCAGTGGCAACCATTCTAGCTCTAACTCTTAACAGATTATAACATTTTTCCGTGCCTTAAAATGAGCAGTTGTGCTATGCTGCTGCGGTTGTTTTAGTTATTACTTATTATCACAAATTGTGTTGCACAATTACAATATTCTGGTCCATGAAGACAGTTCAGGGCTTATAGAAGCACAAATATCTTACTGTCTGGTGGCACTCTTCACCCTTTGCAGTCAACCAGAGTGCATCACCTGTTTTTCTTTATTCCAGCTTCTTTTTCTAGTGACCTACTCACCCAGTCTTTTAACATTTCACTCCTTACTCTTGTAAGCCAGCAATGACCAAATTTCCTTCTTTACTGTTCTTCCACCTGACAAATGCAGGGAGAGGTCCCAGCACCTGGGGCACCTGCTCCTGCACACCCCTGTTGCTCCAAAGTTGAGGCTCTTTCCTTGAGCACATACCACCTCCTGGGCCTCAAAAAACCCCCAAATCCAAACAAAACCTACAAGAGTGGAAAAATTGAGCAGGAAGCTCCAAAAAAGGCAAGCCCAATTGCCAAACTTTACATTCACCTTTCTTCCCTCCTAACGTCCTTTACTACCTACCTTCAGACCAAAATTAAAGTCAGAAAACTTGATGGCTACTTAGCTTCTGTAAAAACTGTTTACCTTAGCCAAAATGTAAAACACTGAAAAGAATGTATTTAATTTGTTTATCTGTATGTTTTTAACAACACGTGTTCCATGTCTTAATACACTCTGTCATTCAGTCATGGAAAGCTTTATGAGATACTTCATATTTCCATGTTACCAAATACAAGTGTAGAGTTGATGCAATTCTTGGTGTTATCCCATTTCCACTCTTTAAAGAAAACTTGAAGAACATTTCTTAGCAAATTAACATGACTGTACAAAACATCTACCTGTATATATTTCAAGAGCAAAGGTGTGAGTTTACAGGTACCACCTGCAATTCAATAGCCACAAAAAACTTAATCCACAAAGGCTAAACATAACTCAGGTCAAAAGAGGA
>VYZT01047444.1:13831-24486 GCA_013400735.1 Pomatostomus ruficeps
TGTGGATAATATCCAATTAACAGCTTGCAGTTATAAATGGTAGTTTCTCAACATAACACACCACTTCACTCATGGACATGGAGTGTTTGCTGGGCAGTTGAACACGAACTTGAAGACCTATTGTTCTTCCCTAAGTAGCTGTCCATATCCAAATTCATCATCCTGTGACATTTCTGAAGATGTCACACCAGCTGGGCCTCTGTGACTTGTCTACACCAGGTCTAGAACACTTTGCTGGGTGAGTTTGGAACACCTGCACCTAACAAATGAAAGCCTCAGACACTTTAAAAGAACCAACCAGAATGAGAAGAGTTTGGAAAGAATAACCAGTTTCTAGACAGAATAAAGGAACCTCCAAGGAAAGTAAAACAAAAGAAAACACAAAAAAAGCTTGTGGGAACCAAAATAAATAAATTACCTGATAGACTAAACGGGGAACCAAAACCAATTCTTGATTATCTAGGCACTCAGTAATTACACCAATCTTTAAATACTTTGAAAAGCGCTCTGGAATTAACAGCAAACTGGATCACAGTTGACAAAAAAAAGCCATTTTGCTTTACTGTTTTCAAGGCAGCCAAACTCACGTCATCTGTGAGACGTTTGTCACCCGGGGTAGGGACAGCAACCCATCCTGCAGATTTCTGTTTACAAGCATTTGGGAACAAATGTTCTATTTGAACGCCCATATGAACCATAAGCCCCCAATATGTTTGGATGACTCCATTCAGTTTTTGTCAGCAGATCTTCCACTTCCCAAACAATGTTTTACCAAATCAATGTGGCACCGCCACACATCCCTCGGAAACACGGCACGCAGCATATGGGACAGCTCTTGTGCATATTCACCAGGGAGTTTCTCTCCACCTACATGAAACCATAGGTCTGTTTCACTTAATTCAGAAAAACAAATGGCATCCATCTATTTTTGGCATGGATGGGATGACTGTAGCATTTGAGTCCCTCACCCTTTAATAGATTTATTCCTCCTCCCCAGAGCTGTCAGCAGCACCATAAGGTTTTACAAAATTTCAGGGACTGAATTCATCTCTTGCAGTTCCACTGACCTACATCATTCCCAAATGAAAATGTTCTTCTCTGGCCTCGGGACAGGTACAACACTAATATAAAACATGGAGGAAGGAGAGTTTAAATCAAAGTGCTGAACACAGTGCAAGAGAGAATTCCTGGTGTTACTACTGCCACAAAGAACCTTTATAAAGATAGAGGTACAAGGTGTGTAACAGCACTGGTGTTTTACTGGACTGCAGGGCTTGAAAGGAAAAAATGATCAAAAACTCTACTGGTACCTGATGTCCTCATCCCAGCTTAACTTTTGGGGAGAGCTGCAGAGCAGGCTGCAGGTGTGAGGTCCTGCAGCTTTCCCTGTGGATTGCCAATCTTGTGAAGAGGGAAACTGCTACACAGGGAATAACGGGACCCTGGAGCTGAACTCCACAGCTCAGAAATCCAAGCACCAAGGGACAACCACAGTCTCCAGGACAACGCACCCCACAAGAGCAGGAGGATGGGGCGCCTCCAAAGGGATTTATTCCATCTTGCAGGAGGCCTGAGTGACTTAAAACTCTGCACTTATCTATAAATGATAGGACTTGTAATGAATGTAAATGTGACAGAATTATTTCATCAAAAACCGGTAAAAACAGCATTATGAGATAACCACATGCCCAATTTCAAACCAAAAATGTGGGTAGAAGATGGCTTACTCTTAGACATATGGTGAGTATTATTAAATGATTTTTGCACCCTACTTCTGACATCAACAGGAAATACTGCAGAGGCAGGTTTATGTACAGAATTTCATAGAAGTTACAGACTTCAATATTTTTCTCTGCGAATTGTACTTTTAAGGTTTTTTTTAAGGAAAGTATTTCCTTTTGAAATCATTAAAACAACCTTCAGGTGCACCCTAGACATTGTGATTTCTCAAATATAAATGCTTACATGTCTGAAATGCTCATTCCCATTTACTCACTAGTATTGAATAAGGATTCTATAAGCCTGACAAACTTGAAGCTACTATCAAAGAATCTTCAAAATTAACTTATCTAGGTGATTTTGCAATGTCCTTGCTAGGTGGTGAATTTTTATTAATATTTTTTCCTGCCATCAGTCCACAGATACGTTCACACAGAGACAGATGCTTCCTCTGCCAGGACTGTCCTGACAAAAAGGACACCATGTGCAAGAAAACCTGAACTCCCAGGTAGGATTAGGCAGCAAGTCTGGATCCCAAGAGCACAGCAGTTACCTCACCTGACCCTACAGATAAAACCTCAAAAACCCAGTTCAGACTGAGATGTGACAGTGCCAAAATAAAACGGCCAGAATAAAAAGCCCTGCCCCAATTTTCTTCTTTCTTGCAATCAAAGCAACAATTTTTTGGGTAAGTAGGCAAAGAGGATACCTGAACAATTGGCTGCACAGGAGATTTCTCCCATCCTCCTCAGTCGCTCTCCTGAGAGCGCTGCTTATTGCCCAACTTATTGTGGAGGGCTGGCTGCTCCCCTCCCCACCTCAACATTAACCCTTAATTACATTTGCAGCTGCTCCTCGGGAGGGGAGAGCTCTGAAAAGCAGCGAGAGCTCCAGGCAGAGAGCTGAGAACCAAACTAAAAATCCACCCCCACCACCAAACCCCCTCTCGAATGGTTCAGATAATTGTGAGCCCCCCTTACTTGGTGAACTATTCCAGGCAGAGCACTTGACCTTTTTGCAGCCGTCATCTTCCCTGTAAGACTCGGGCTAAAAGCAGGACCTAATCAATAGCTGTTGCTGCATATGACCCGGGTTTAAGCATATAAATTAAATACAAAATAAAGTAGGTTCAAGGGTGAAACTCGAATACAAGGCTACTGAAGGGTCACAAAAAAAAAGTAGAAGGAAGAAGGAAAAAAAGGGGAAAAAAGTCAATCTCGTTTCTAAAGCTCCATTTCCCACCCCATGCCACAAAAAGGCATTTTTACTGTGTATGAAGGAGCCCTGTTCTGCTGCCCTGAGAGGCAGGCTGGATGTTTGATGTTGGGCTCCTGGAAATGCAGCAAGAACTGCTTATGGGCACCTAAAGCAAACCATTTGCCTTGAGATTTCTTGTGCACCACGTCACAGTTTTATGCAGCCCATTATCTCTTTAAATGAGTTGGATTCTAGGGTCTGGAGGTTTGGTTTTCGGTTTTTGAGGGTTTTTTTTGAAGAGCACCACTCTATTCTAGCATTCAGGTATAACGACTGCCGTATAAGCAACTGGTGACTGACAGGATATTGATGCAGAATTTTTACGGGGAAATAAATCTTGATCGTTCATTCATGAAACTCTCCTGTTCCTTCAAATAAACAGTTCCAAAATCCTCACTTTCCTTCGTCAAACAAGGGCAAGGAAGAAGAATCCTAAGTGTGAAAAGGCACCTCGGACAAGCTGTGTGTGCACATTACCACAGTGCTACTGTGCTGCTCAATGAGTTGGAAAAATAACTCCAAAAAGGGCTTTAAAAAAAACCCACAAAAGACTGGAGCAGAGGTTACTTCCACATGAAGATGGAATTCTCTCATTTGTTTCTCTGACATTTATGGGACTAGCAAAGGGTAAACAAAAGCAAAATTAGATCCCACAGGCCTTTGGTAGGGGAAAAAAAAAGTGGAGGGAAATGATATTCAGTAGCAGAAATCAGTGGTACAAATGAGACCATCATCTCCCAGCCTTCCCCAGTGCTGCTGCCTCCACTCAGCCTGTGTCAGCTGGTCGGAAACAAAAGGGGTTTTATTCTTGCCTACCTCAAAGCTATTACACTAAAGCCATTCTCAGATTTGCACCTAGATAATCAACTTTACTCTATTTCTATTAATCTCATAACGGATCTCTGAGTGCCTGAGAATTCCCCCTGTGCTTCGCTCAGAGTTGCAGCCTTATTTTATACAGGAAAAAACCACTGCAGATCCAAGCAAAAACACTGTTTGGTTTGGGTTTTTTTTTTTTAATAAAACAAAGATTCTCCATAGGATCTTCTTAATATCCATGTAGGATTTACATGATCTGAGCTTCTCTTGAGGAAATTTTCAAGTGACGCAGCAGCTGAGCTGTTTAACAGGACTCTGTAACATCCCTTGCTGTACAAACACAGCGAGCATATGTTCATATAAAAACAATTTGTGATGAAGAAACTCCACAGTACAGTTACACCATTACAGTTCAATATTTTTCTTTCATGGCATATCAATTTTGTATTGAACTGAATTGCAGGTGGCTTTGTTTTTCCACACTCTATCTCCTGGAGCCACCCAACTGCAGGACAGCAGAGTCGTGGAACAGACTGAATCACTGAATGGGAAATGTAATCATTCCCTTCTGGGCTCTGAATGTGGCAAGAAGCTGCACAGGCTTGTTTTAAACAGGCAGCTCTGCTCTCACACAGAAAGCTGCAGCTGAGTTGAGGGCTTGGGTCAAGAAGAAAGCTGCAGCTGAGGTAAGAGTTGGGGTCGAAAGCGGGGGGACATCCATCTCATTTCGTGGTCAGGGAAGAGTGGTGCAGGAAATCGAGTCACCCAGTCAATTACTGAAATTAATTTTTGAGCCTAACTCATTGCCTTCTAGGAGACCAAGGATCCATTTACTCACCTGTTCTGCACAGTGCTTTCATCACTTTTAAAAATGAAGTTAAAAATAATAATTGTGTTGTCCAGAAAAAGTGGTGCAGGATTAATTAAGAACTCAAGAGGTTTTATTCATAGAATCACAGAACGGCTTGGGTTGGAAGGGACCTTAAAGATCATCTGATTCCAACTCTCCTGCTACGGGCAGGGACACCTTAAAAAGTCCAGCAAATGCAGGCACATTGGTGCCTATTTACAAAATGAAATATCAGAATTTAATCCCAGTGAAATGGCAAAACAACTGGAGACCCCAGAAACCCAGTGCCTCTGCCCTGAAGGCCGAAAGGAAAGCACAGTGGCTCTTCAGAAGAGCTCCTGAGCCGGAGAGCAGCACTCCCTGCAGCCCAGCTCCTTCGGGACATCTCCCCTGGGCACAGACCCGGGGCTGCCAGGCCATCCCAGCCCAGCCTGGCACTGCCAGGGATGGGGCAGGCTCTGCCCAACCCACCCCAAACCTCTTCTCCTCTCCAATGCCAGCCTTTGGTCACCCTGGCCAAAGGGCTGCAGCGAAACACAGCGGGGGAGAAAAGAAGAGGGGAAAAAAAGACAACTCCAGCTGTGGCTTTAACTTCGTCCAGCTGGGAAGGTCAAGTGGAAAAGGCAAACTTTGTTCTGCTGGTGGACAGCATTTCCAACCCCCCTTTTTCCATGGAGTCTGCACTAAAACGATATTGCTGGGCTGTTTTGGCTACAGACTGCACACACTGACCCCTCCGTGGCCAGCCCAGCACCGGAATCATTTCATACAAAAGGTTTGCATTAAATGTAATGAAGCAAATGACAAAATCAATAAACCTGGAATGGTGTGGCTATCATAAAAATGATGTAAATTCAGAGTTCACTCTGGTTATGAAGCTATTTAGAGTCATAATTAAAACCAGTACTATCTCTTTTTTTAGAATAAAACTTCCCTTTGACAATCGTAGATGAATGCTACAGGAAATCTTCAACAAATGTATTCAAAATTAAGGCATGGCACAAAGACAGCATAAATTACACAAAGATAAACTGTAGGCATAGGTTAGCCTAAACACGTACGTAATAAAGAAAATTTGATTTTCATACTTTCTCAACTGATGTCACATCCCATTTTAATCAAGTTTTATATCAAAAGGACAGCACGAATACCACAGAGCCTGTTTTTAAATCAAGGTATTTTCTGGAGTTTGTTTCTGTCAGAGCGACTCTTGTAAGTCTATTAAAACAGAAAAGAGCCAAATCTGCTCTTCATTACTCTCCATACAAGAGCAGGGCTGCAGCCTGGGTGCTGCACCAAAACGTATCTGTGCTTCATTAGGATAAAAGAATAACGAGCCCAGGCAGCACCGAGCAGGGCTCAGCGAAATAAGCAAGCAGATAAGTAATCTCTGCAAATAGCAACAGTCCCCCAGACTTTTTGTGGCAGATTTCAAACCCCACATAATGGGTCCCCCTCAGGATTAGGGATGAGGTTTTCTTTTATCCAAGTCTGGACCTGGCGCTTGTGATCTTGCTTAAAAAATTCCACCAATGTCCCGTTCAGGCAAGGGGATTATATACAATTTAAATCTCTAGGCTCCCAGATTTTACCTAAACACAGAGAAATTGCAGAAGTGACCATCAAGCCTGAGGTTCTGACACACAAAGATGGAATTTTCCATCTCCTGTGCAAGGATTCCCATCCCCGGGTCAGCTCTGTTCCTGATGGGACACAGCACATCCAGGGCACCCCTCAGCCCCGGTGCCCAGCTAACAGAGCTCCTTGCTGACGGCTGCAGGAGCCCCTCTCTGGCTGGAGAAGACAATAAATTATGCAAGACACAAAGCACGGGAAGAGCAGGACAGAATTTGAAGTAGATGGAAAGGATGAGTTGGGTCTGTGTGGGATATTTCATCTTTCCTGTCATCAGCATCAGGACTTTACCCTGTGAATGATTACAGTGCAGGCTTTCAATAATGCTAGAAGTACATTTCCAGAAAAGGAGAAAACAATTTGTATTTATGCTTGTCTTACTCCTACAAGAAATATTAAAAAATCTGTGGTTTGCCCAAAAATTAATACTAAAACCAATATATACTGCAGTGGATAACCAGAATACAGAAATTGGGTAAATGAGAATTATGTATAACCTTATTATGGAGGCAGTCAGCTTCGATTAGCTCAGAAAAATGAAAATTTAAAAAAAAAATAAATGCCACCAAACATACATCCTCCATTACTAAATACTATTGGCTTATGTACTTCTATTTCATAAGTAGAACACACTTAAGAAATATCTCAGCTTTTTATTTATCTGACATTTTACACAGGGGAAAGCAACCTTTGCAGTGAGGAAATCTCTTCCTCAGGAGTGATGGTTCAGCTTTTAATAAGTTGTCAGTGACAGATCCCTTGTGGCCAGTTGAGCCCACAACTACAGACATCCATGAAAACAAACACTTCCCGAAATGCGAGTGGACAAGAGAACAGAGCACACATCCCCTCTACTTAATGCAGATGTTTTCATTTAAAAAATAAAAATAAATAAATCAGCGGCGCATTTTCAATCCGTGCAATCAATCTCACGTGGAGCACAAGCCAGGGTTTAGCACATCCAACAGATTTAAGATCGTTCTGTGCTGGTTTTCCAGCTGGTGTTTTATTTATTAGCGAGGGACATGAGAAAGGGGATTACATCAACCAAAATGTGCTTAAAAAATGCAAGCATGGTCTGATCAGGCTACTAAATATGGCACAGGTTTAAATACCTCCTGCGCTGGTTTGGGGGTTACCCAGTATTTATCACGTGTGCTGCAGACTTTGCAGGTTGTTAGTGTGCAATGTCTGTGCCATTGCTCTGCTGAGTTGGCTTCTCTCAGCATCTTTGCAAAAATCCTACGGCACTTTCTTCTCAAGAAGGTAATTCTGACTAACGACTGTTCCTCATGACGTCATGCAAAAGTTTCGGGGTTCTAATGGCATTTAAACCCCACAATATTTAATGACAATTTCGCTGAACTGCCAGAGAGCACAGCTATTCAGCACAGTTCCTCGGAAGGCGCTGCTTCTGTGCATCATATTCTAGAAAAATGCAGAATTAGCTTTTTACTCCCGACCCCTCTCCCACCCTCAGCCATCCTGCACAAAACTCTTCTGCAAGGGAAGGGACACCAGGACAGGGCACAGCCCCTGTGCTCTCCCAGTCCCTTGGGAAGGCACTGCTGATGAACACATCACCCTCCTGATGCAGCACAGAGGAAAAAGGCTCTGCCGATTCACTGGAGGCGGAGAAAAAGCTGTGATTAAAAGAATGCAGTTTCTGAATTAAATTCCAAGTTTTCATCTCCATGTTCCTAACAGGCTTTCCCTGGGCTGTGGCTACAGCTGCTGTGACATTCCTGATGGAACCAGAGCGGGCAGGAGGCACCTCCAGCTGGGACAAACGAAAACGCAATTCCTCCCCACACCTTCCTGCCTGCCCAAAGCCAGCCTGCATAGCATTTAGGCTTTCTTGCTTTTTTTCCTCTTATTTTTCTATAAGATAGACAAGAGAAGCTGTTCAGAAAGACCAGGGCAGGTAGATTTTAGAGGTTAGTGAGTCAGAGCAGAGGAGAATGGAAAAACAAACCAAGGAGCACTGCACAGCCTGTGACCTGGGCAGAACCACGAGGGAGCCCACGAGAGCTGGGCCACGACTCTCAAGAGAACAATGAAGCCACCAGTGCCACCCTTCTGTGTCACCTGGTGTGCTGGCCCTGTGAGTGCGGCTGAGGATGTCCAGAGAGAACCTCTCCCGTCTCACAAAACGTCCTCTGCTCGGCTCAGGGTCTCTCTGTGCTCCGCTGGCTCCGCACACCTCACCTTAACCACCGTGAGGGGAACATGCGTGTGCATTTCCATCCATCATCTCCTTCTAATGAGTTAATTGTGAAATACATGCTTTTTGCATTTATTACAAGGGGTGGAACAGATGGCAAAAGCTCAAACTAATGTATTCACGAAATTAACTGGCGCTGCAGGTGGTGTTCCTCCGTAGAAGGTGGTGTGTCGGTAACTTGTTATTTTAATGTTATAATAAAGCTGCATGACAATGAAATTCCTAGGAAAGCAAATGCGATGGCCACGGAGATCTCCCTTGAATTCATTATGGTCACTATCACAATGAAGAGCAATTACAGGAGATAGAAAGGAAGACACTGTCGGAATATATTGAGTGCAGTGTGAATTTACGGACAAGGAGGAGGAAGAGTATTTACAAATTTATACAGTTGAAGTAACGTGATCTTTTTGCCCCCTAAAGAGTGCAAAAGGCTTGTCTCCAATGAGTATTCCAAATAGCTGCTTCCATGCCTCTGACCTGTTTTGCCAGCTCTTTGTCAAAACAACCTGAAATCTGTTTCATAATAGGAATTCCCTCAAATTTCCATGTATTCCTATTTAAAGCATACACTGCTTTCCATGCGCACCATCAAATATGGACACATCTTGTTCAGTCCACTGAGAGATACATAAGCAGATACATAACCCAACATGTGATAATCGATTCTCCTCCAGGCATTTCTTTGCTTTTATTTGAGGCCAACCATGGGCTTCAGAAGGCTTATTCCAGATTTTACACCAAACGAGTGGAAAATCCGGCCAACTGTTTATCCTCCTTGTTTTATTTTACTGCAGACTGCAAGAGTAACACTGAATCCTGCGCACAAATGTCAAGAAGCCACGGCCAGGAATTTCAGAGGGCTCTGGATAATCGCTTCCCTGGAGAACCCAGGCTAAAGGAGCTGCGTTCTGTGGTGTAACATTTCATTAAGATCTACTGCATATTTATGTGGGGCAAATAACTCACAATCACTTGCTTTCTGCTCCTGAAACGGCTACACACAAATCAGCCATTATTTCCTTGGGTTTATTCGTTATTTTAACTTGACAGGTATGTTTAATTATTCCTATGGCTGAATGGCAGAAGCTACAAATATACTCTGCAGTGCTGGTTGTGATGGTTAAAAAAAATTACACAGGAACATTTTTATATTTCGTGTAGGTGAATGCAAAGTACCTCTCAATGTAAAGAGCAAGTTCAGCTTTTTCCAAAACCTGAATGTGCAGTCGAGATGTTTAATTTTTGTAAAAGTCACATGGATTGATGCTAATAGTAGACGCATGCAGAAAAAGTAACAGCATCTTCCAGGAAAAGCCATTTAACAAATAAGGAACTGGAACTAATAGGTACAACAATATTTTACAGTACTCACAGAGCTCTGATTTTCCACGCTGCAGAGGTAATTTAACCACCAGGAAAATAAATGTGTACTGACTTGCAGAACTGTTAAATGTTACACATGTGCTGATGTATTACTGCATTTTTTATAAAATAAATGCCTCATTTCTTACTCCGCAAGAACCTTTAGGGCTATCAAGGAGGACATTACCCACAGTTTGCTAGGTGGCCCCTGGGTGCAGGGAAAGCCCTGCAGGTCTGGTGATGGGAGCTGTGATCTTAGGAGAGGCTGAGGAATGTTTAGACAGAAATGCATGAGCCTGTGTTATCATGACACACAAACCTGTTAACTTCTTTTTTTTCTGAATCCCAGTAAAATCTACAGCTAAAGCCTGTGAGAGATAAAAGGCAGGAGCTGAATATGGATGGAACTGAGTTCCAGTGAATCAAGGACAAGGGACAGCAGCAGCTCCTGACAGCGAAAGCCGTGCCTGTGTCACTCCATGCGGCTCCAGCTCTGAGTGGTGCCCAGGGAGGGTGGCTGCTCGGCCAGGGAGGCTCCTCCTCTGCTCTGCTGCTGTCCCTGCCCTCATCCACACTGCTTAGGGTTCCTTCTCTTCCTTCCCCTGCCTGGGAGATGTTTGTACACTCATGGAAAGGTTTGGGTTGGGAAGGACCTTAAAGATCATCTGGCTGCACGCCCTGCCATGGCAGGGACACCGTCCACTGTCCCAGGGTGTTCCACGCCCTGTCCAGCCTGGCCTTGGGCACTGCCAGTGATGCCTTTAGATTTAGCTTTTGTATTTTTCA